>ML786148.1:233005-280423 GCA_009831015.1 Picea engelmannii | reverse complement strand
CTCGGGGGTGACCTACTGTTGAGCTGATGAATAGTGTGGTCTAAGGCTGGGAGGTTCGTGGAAGGCCTGCACTTGGTTGGTGATTTCTACAACAGACAAAAGATAAGTAATCTGAGTTATGCTTTAATCATGTTGCTGTTTATGTATCATGTTTTCCGTTGGGTAAATGAATTGATAATGAATGCTATGGCACATTTAATTATAGCAGTACTCATATAATTTACTCTGAGTTTTAAGTGTGTTTAAATTATTGTTAAATGCATTGTTTATAATTCCATGTAAGGAATGGTAGAACTGAGAGGTTGGGAAACCTGGGTAGCAATTGGTTCACTACAAATTGGTATCAGAGCAATTGGTTCACTACAACACGATAGCTCGTTGGAAAGGTATTGACGAGGATATTCATTTAGGGGGATCAATGAGAGCCTTAAATTATTATTTAGGTGCATAATCATGAAAAAGCATCGTTTAGGCCCTCAAAATGGCCCTGGAAATCCAAGAACCGAAAAATTGCAAAAAATAGTAAGTTGGACAAGGTGGGTTCCCACCAAGATACTCTTTTATCATATACATGCTCAGAAATGTCTCCTAAGAAAAGGGAAATGTTGGCACAAGGGCAGACCCAAGGTTTAACACTACAACAACGCACCAACAAAACCCTAACTACCAGCCCTTTCGACAACACCTGCGAAGTAGATGAAGTCTCACCCGAGGTAGAGGTAGGGGTGGTTGTAGGACTCAAATGTATTCAACCTTAGTTGGGACATAGATATATGATTCTAACACTTAACAAAGCACTCAATAGTTAACATTCATCAATATCCAGTCTTAGTTACAATGCAGTTAAACCCTAATTACAAAGTATCACATTATTCATTTAGATCTAACGTACTTAAGCACTAAGCATGTGAACATAAGTCAGATCTAACATCCATCCATATAATTAAGCACTAAGCATCAAAAGATCTATCTATCGTTCATATATATTAAAGCACTAAGCAATTAAAACCATAAACACATCAATACATCACATAAAGCATAGCAACACAACATGTACATGGTTCACCCCCACCCTGGGGCTATGTCCACCAAATCTTCTCTTCTTTATTATATTTGGTCAAGCTTCTTACAGGCACATAGCATCCAAGTTCTTCTCTGCAAAAGACATGATATCTATGCACACTCCACCAGATCCTCCTTCTACTAGCTAGGGTACAACACCAAGCCTTCACACAGTCTCTTACAGTTACTTGCACTAGCCTTGCAAGCCTCACACAGAATGCACAAAGCACTTACAACTCTTGATCACATAGATCCAAATCTAGCACTTAGCACACCAGCCTACTAGGTCTCTCTCTTACATCACCTAGCTACTTATTTATAAATTACAAAATAGGCCTAAACATGGGTAAACCCATGGGACGACATCCCATACCCATTACATAATCCTGAATCCCAAAAAGGGCCCTAAAAGGGGCTGATATCCCGCGATCTCCGCTTCGTCTTGTGCTTCACCTTTGACAGCCTGTCGAAGTCCCAAAATTAGGTCAAACATGACCAAGAATCCTCAAAACTTGGTCAAGGGCCAACAGGCGCCCAACACTCACCCGTGACTTATCCAGAGTCACTATGATCTAACTAGTTCCGCTTCAAAATCCTCGAGCTAGGCTCGAGATTTCTTGACTTGTTTTTGTGACACGACCTCCTGTTCAACGAACTCTTGTATGATTAATTCGTTGACAGGTTCCTCTAGGCGCTGTTCAGCTGCAGTGACACTTGGTCCAGTTTCGCTCCTCAGCCTTCAATCTCTGTGAAAAGTTGGTAAGCCTCATCCAATACTGGTCGGAGCCTCTGATTTTCTTGCATATCTCTACTATGAATAGTGTGGACTTGCTGTTGGGCAGTGCACTGCTCTTGGGATCACTTCATTCTTTCCACAGCTGACAGGGGCTTCAAGTGCGCCTGTGTTGTCTCTGCTTGCTGCTTTGCTTCTTGTAGCTGTGAGTCTAGTGCCTTCAATTCTCGATTCTCAGTGACTCGCTCATACGTCTGGGCACTATGATCACTTAGTTTATTTCATTCCAGGGCAAGGAATTTTATTCTTTCAAATGCGCTTCGAGTAGTTGCTTCTCTTTGATCCCTTACATCCTGCGGGGTGTCAGGTACGGTGCAGAGATCTAATTCTGTTATTCATTGCTGTACCTTCTGGATAGCTTTTGTGAGCTTCTCTACTTAGTGCGTGACTTGGTCTTTTTCCTGTGGTTCTAATCCTATCACAAAGTGGAGTTCTCTGTTGAATGATTCTTTCACATTGAGTTGCTCTGTGAGCAACTGTTCTTTTTCTTGTTGCATCTGTGCTTTCTCTTCATCAAACTTTGCAAGGAGAGAAACCTTCTCCTATTCTGCAACTCTACGTTGTTGTACAATTACGCCTTGCACTTTCTTCAAGGCCTGGGTGTCTTGTTCTATTTCTTCTTGAGCGTGACGAAGGCGAGCTTCGACCGCATCAACTAATCGGTGGAGTTGGGCTGGCTCATATCCCAACTTTGGTTCTCCTGATGGCAGGGGTGCAGTGGATACTGCGCGGTTGGACTGAAGGGCCTACTGTACCCCTCAGAATTCGACCTTAATTATGTCGTACATTTCCTCTTGCTTAGCTTCTTGTTTCTCCACAATTTCCAGCGAAGTGTCGTTTAGGGCTGTTATGATGAAGTCAAAATCATCAGTAGTGAGAAGAGTCTTTATCTTGGTCACGGTGGCTCTCGATTTCTTCCGGGAAGAAGGTTTCGGGGGAGAAACCTTCCTCTATTTCAGGGGGTCAACCTCGTCTTTGGGTGGTGTTACTTCGCCTTGCTTCTATTCATCTCCTTTGCCATTTATTTCTTCTACTTCGTGATCACCCCCTTGGTCAGGTGATACTGAAGTAATATTTCCTGAGGCGTTGCTTAAGTCTTGGACCTCTTCAGTCTTCTTCATTTTTCCGGTGCCGGGTGTGTTCTACTCTTTGTGGGTGGCCTCCGAGATGTCTTGTTCAAGGTCAGACATCTCTGTAGGGTCAGCGGGGATAAGGAGGTATGCAAACTAGTCCTTATTGATCTCCTCAAGGTCCTCTTCTATGAGTTTGTAGTACAACTGAAGTTGCTCCTTTTGTTCATCGGTTCGTGCTATAATGTAGATGAAGTGCCAATCTGCATAGAACTTCATCAAGGGTCGGAATGTCTGTAGGATGTTCAGATTCATGCGAGGTTCAACTTCTATGGCTCTCTTCAACTGAAGGTAATATGTGTGAAAAACAACATTCGACTACCACTGTTTGTTCATATCACTCGAGTACCACAGTGTGGTGAGCTTCGCAGCAAGTGTATTGAACGGTTCAATATCCGGGAAGGTCGCACCTTCCGACATCTCCCGGGGAAAAAATTCGATGAGGATCAAGAGCCAGCTAACGTGAAACTCGTAGCCCTGATCCTGTGGTTCGTGACATTCTAGTTCCAGCTGATTAACTAAGTACTTTGCCCAGTTCATCTATAGACCTTCCACGCACTTCCCCACGAGGTCAATGACAAAGCCTATGACCTGCGTAGGTCTGTTTTTCCTTACTAACTTTCTGGATATTAACTAGCAGGCTAGGCGCACTGCGCCATTCTGGATGGAGCTACCTTGTAGCCTTGCGTCCTCTTTTCAACATTTCCATATGTATCCTTGATCTTCTGTGCTAGTGCAAAATCTGTGGATTTTCCTAGATAGAAATCCTATGAGTCGGGTCCTTGCATACTTAATCCTGTGATTCTATGGATCAACGTCAGATCGATTGTGATACGATGGTGTAGCCATAAGTAGCTACCATGGTAACATGAAAGAAATAGCTTGACACATGCATTGACTTCCCGGTGCCTTCCAAAGTGTGGGATTTTCATTATGTTTAACATAGTGGACTGCGTGAGGTTCATCGTCCATGGTTGGGGGATTATCTTTGAGTTCTTCCCCTTCATCCTAGTCAGGTATTTATATGAGGTGAGCATACTATAGTTCTTGCGATATTTGAGGTTGAAGTCATTGAACTTCAATGCTGCGATCTTGTCCTACTGCGCGTATCCCCTTCGGGAGGTACACAGTAACCATGGTGTACTCTAAATCTCTTGGAACACTATCACGACTCATTGTGTTGGCTAGAGGCTGGATGTAGTTGGGCAATATGGTCGAGATCAGCTTCGCATTTGGTAGGTCATCTTTGTGTTTGGTTCTCTTTTCCGCAGATGGTCGAGATGGTCCGGCTCCATGAGAAGTCGACGGAGAGGCTTGCAATCCTCTCGTCGATGACGCTTGTACACCCACATAAATCACTCTTTTAGACATGACTCTCTCATTCATGAGGTCGATGAGTAATTCCTTCACACACTCTTCAAGTGCGCTAAGTTCTTCAGACATACACGCTCGTGGTTGAATATCTCGGGTTCGAAGAGTAACTGCTCAATGCAACGGGATGGATGGAAATAGCGTGATGATCACTGTGAAAAATCAACTATTCTGCGGGCTCATATAGTCACGGTTGGAAAAAATGTTCTCATTGCATGGTGCGACATGATAAATAGATAACTTGGCAACAAATCTCTTGCAATGGGTGAGAAGCCTTCATTAACTCAATTATGTCCATTATGGCGCAGTCCCAATGGTCTGGTGGCGAACTTTCTGACCATAAATGCCTTTCTACCCGTTCAGGCCATCGGTCAAACGATTATAATGTTCCCAAGGACTATATTGCTTCACCATGGCGAAGTTCCATGTGACACAGTTCTGATATCCTGACGAAGTTCCAATTTTTCATATTTTCCTTCTGCAAAGTTCCCTCTGGAACCTTCTGTAACTTTTCGATCTTAGCTCTCTTCTTACTTAGTTTTTGGGCCTTCTTTCCAGTGAGCTTCATCTCAGTATTCCTTTTTCCATTCTGATTCTTATCTTCTTTTGGTAGAGTAACTTCACGTTGTTGAGATTCTTTCCTAGAAATCAGGGGTAATACTTCATCTGTATCTGGAATAGGTACTTCAGTATTCTGTGGGTCTTCTGGTGTTCTTCCCACTTCGACATCCAAGTATTTGGTTTTAAATAGCTTTGCTCAGTTCTCTTGTTCTTCAATCAAGTGTGCGATCCTCCTAGTCATGAAATCTTTTAACTCTTGTTTCTTTTGTTCTAAGACTTCTTCTTCTTTTCGTTTGGCCTAATCTCCTTCAATCCAAGGTTTTCCTAATAACATAGCAAATGGAGTGCTGTTCTCAATAAATTTAACAACTTCAAATTCTTCCTCTGTCGAAGTTCCATGAGCACTCATAGATATCTGGGTAAGTCTTCCACATAGGGTTATCAGTTTTCCTTTGAATAATCCTATTCCTCCCAATGAAGGAATCATAGAAGGCTCTCCTAAAAGTTTCCAAGTTATTTCTGTTATGATATTCACTTGTGTTTCCTCATCCAGAACAAAGTCAATGTCGAAGTCTCCTATTCTTCTTTCAATGCACTCTTTTTCTTTGAAGATCTTTGATAAGATGATAGGTCAGTGGTCATTCAAGGTTTCTTTCATTTGTAGCAATAATTTTTCTGATTCTTTCTGGGGTTCTGTCATGGTTTTAGTTGCTTGACCTTTCTCATGGTCTTCTTGTCGCATATTCATCCTTTCAACCTTAGTAATCATTCTAGGGCAATCCAAAACTTCATGGTCCATAGATTTGCAACAGAGGCAACTAGGTCTTCTACCAGGGCATTCCTTAGCCATATGTCCTGGTTTTCTGCAACTGTAACAAAGGGTTAATCCCCTCTTTCTCTTAAATGATCCCCATCCATTCCTGTAATGTGCACTAGGATCATGGTAGCTAACCTGTAATTTTTTTCTTTCTAGGATCCTGCATCCATTTGTTAGTCCAAACATTCTCTCTATGCATAGGTATAACATATCTTTCACTATTCTTATCAGATCTACTCATATCAAATATTATTTCTTCTATCAGTGCCCTATTTTTCAAGCTAGGACAAATCTTATCAAACATACATAGATCCATACTTGAGAAACAAAAATTTCCACTAATCTTATCTTCAACAGAGCACAAAGCTCCCAGATCTACAACTTTTCACTATTCTTATCTCTATCAGAGAACACAACGTTCAGATCTTACCTCTTTTCTTCATATTAGACTTATTTTCTTAGCACAGAGCTTCACAGATCGGGTAGAGTACTGTGCACTAGAGAGACAGATCTACGCACACAACTTTCACAATTTCAAGTCAGATCTTTGCACAAAGCTTCTTCTTCCTCAGTTCCTAACAATCGCAATTTCAGTCCCAACAACAGAACCATTTGTTTGCACAGGGGTTGACCTAGGGTTCAATGCTACAACAATGCACCAACAAAACCCTAACTACCGGTCCTTTCGGCAACACCTGCAAAGCAGATGAAGTCTCACCTGAGGTAGAGGCAGGGATGGTTTCAGGACTCAGATGTCTACAACCTTAGCTGGGACATAGATCTGTGATTCTAACACTTAACAGAGCACTCAACAGTTAACATTCATCAATATCCAGTCTTAGTTACAACACAGTTAAACCCTAATTACAGAGTATCATAGTATTCATTCAGATCTAAGGTACTTAAGCACTAAGGATATGTACATAATTCAGATTTAACATCCATCCTCATTATTAAGCACTAAGCATTAACAGATCTATCTATCATTCATCTATATTAAAGCACTAAGAAAGTAAACACATTAACACATCAATACATCGCACAAATCATAACAACACATCATGTACGTGGTTCACCCCCACCCTAGGGATACGCCCACCAACTCTTATCTTCTTTATTATATTTGGTCAAGCTTCTTACATGCACATAGCATCCAAGTTCTACTCTGCAGAAGACAGGAGATCTGCCCACACTCCGCCAGATCCTCCTTCTTCTAGCTAGGGTACAACACCAAGCCTTCACACAGTCTCTTACAATTACTTGCACTAGCCTTGCAAGCCTCACACAGAATGCACAAAGCACTTACAATTCTTGATCACATAAATCCAACTCTAGCACTTAACACATCGGCCTACTAGGTCTCTATGTTACATCACCTAGCTACTTATTTATACATTACAAAATAGGCCTAAAAATGGGTAAACCCATGGGCTAACATCCCATACCCATTACATAATATCGAATCCAAAAAAGGGCCCTAAAATGGGCTGAGATCCCGTGATCACCTCTTTGTCTTGCGCTCCGCCTTCGATAGCGTGTCGAAGTCCCAAAATTAGGTCAAACATGATCAAGAATCCTCAAAACTTGATCAAGGGCTAATAGGAAATGAGTAAAGCACCAAACACCAAAGCCTTTTCCAGTGATTGACAAGATGAAGATGAACCAAAAGTTGTTGGAGCTATGTATGATGACAACTTTGGACTTTTAGAGAAGGAAGGAGAAACACTGAAATAAGGAAATGTATACCAAATGTTCAAAAAGTAAGAATTCTCCACCGAATTCGAGGACTAGGATGAGCTAAAAATGTTCAATAACATTAGAAAATCCATAATATTCAGGGTAGCCTCCCACTCAACTATATTCGCTTATGTAGACGCCATCACCTGGATCCTAAAAAATATAGATTTGAAAGACAAACATGTCTATAACGCCAAGAAATGAACCCATACCATTTTTCCAATTGGAATACCTAGAAAAATGCTATCATATTGGGAAGGGGATTACAAAGATGGATAACTAACTCCTTGATGAGTTTGAATACACACCTAAAGATCTATTCCCTAAATGGTACAAGGAAGACAAATAGTTCAAGCATAGACCCAAGGGAGGATACCCCACGAGCGCTTTAAGGAAGCCATATCAATATATGGTAGCAATGTTGTGCAAGTTATATGGGGAACCGGACGCTACTCAATTTCCCTTGTCTTACATGCCGCTAATCTATTATTACCTAGATGAAGGACTGCCATTCAATTGGGATGACATCTAGTCAACCAGCCTAATAGTTGCTATAACTGTAGTGGTAGGAGCTTAGTTGGGAACTTTTCCAAGTTTCCACATGTCTTCCTACCTCTTGGATATCATGTACATCGCCCACTAGTACCCAAACATGGGATGGAAATGGAAACCCTTTGACAAGCCCATTCATGTTTACTAGAAAGTGCTTTGGGAGCACAAATACATAACAAAATATCAGAATATTTGCGAAAATTTTCTGGGCCCTCTGTATGAATTCATATTCTGCAAGTTATCCCCATGTATGACTAACAAATCTATCACAACCATAAAGAGGATTGGGGACTGGTACCTTATAGAGCATGGTACCTATATTAGAGTGTACGGTGCCTCTAAACCTCCCCATATTCTCCCCCGGTTTGTATGAGATAAAATAGTACTCCAAGAAGTTGCATATCAGACAATAATACATGGAGTAGAAGTAATTCTCTACCAGGGGAAGAAAGAAATATGACCGCCTCTTCTATTGTATGTTGGGCTCTACTCATTTTCCAACACCATGCAAGCACATGATAAAGTAGATATCTTAATCTCGTATAATTTTTGCAAGAAAAGATCTAGAAAAAATGACCCTAAAGGAGTCATAAGAGACCATTTCAATAAATTGGGCTTGCCTTGGGAGTACACAACAAATATTTGTTGTTGGGCGCATGCCTATTTTGAAAAGGAAGTTTATTTTGGGCGCAAGCCTACTTTGAGAAGGAAGTCCATTTTGGGCACGTGCGTATTTTTGGAGAAATATTTGTTTTGGGAAAGACATATTTTTGGAAAGGAAGACCTAAGTTTTGAGCACATGCAACAGGTGGCAAGAAAGCAACATGCAGAAAAAGAAGGAAAAGAAGCATGCAGAAGGAAAAGTAACATGGCGCACAGGAAGACATGCCTAACCATGATAGGGTTAGGATTTTTGACAATATTGTAATGAATATAATCCATAAATTAGTATAAATAAGGACCTACGAGGTCTAGGTGAGGATATATATATATAGAGGAGATGTCAGGTGAGGATAGAGAGAGTTGATTATTACGAGCCTCTGCTGTGATGTTCTTCTTGCAGGTGTCCATAATCGCCATCTTGGAAAAGCGATCAACAACCACAAAAACACAATCATTTCCTCACTTAGTGGATGAAAGGCCCAACATGTAGTCCATTGAGATGGATTTCAAGGGCCTGTCAGGAGTGGGCAGAGGAGTGTACAAGCCTTATTTCTTAAGGGCCGGTTTGGAAATAACACAAAAAGTGCAGAACAATATATGCTTGCTGAAATCCTGTCGAAGTTTCGGCCAATAGAAATGTCTCTTTAACACTGCCACTGTCTTTTCCATGCCGAAGTGTCCCGCCACCCGACTGTAGTGGGATTTACAAATCAGCTTCGCTCGCTCGCTTGATGGAACACATAGATGGCCTAGATGGCACAAAAACCCATCCTAAAGATGGAAATTAGTGACATCTGTGTTTGCACCCAACATTTGGTAGGTGTTGGCGAAGTCAAGATCTGTCTCATAGAGGTGGTGGCATATGGAGGTCTTCTGGCCACAAGAATCAAGCACTATGGTGAGTGCCATGACTAGAGGTCAACTAAGGAAATCAATGACTCGGTTGGTACTTCCTGTTTTATACTTGTTGTTGAGGTGGAAATGTTGCAAATATGTGGACCACTTATGATGGAAGTCATTCTTCAATTTGCCTTGTGTCTGCATGACTGCATCGACTTATGATCAATGTGGATGATTATCTCTTTCCCAAGAATGGAATTCCTCCACTAGCGGGAGGATTGCACAATGGATTACATTTCTTTGTCATAATTAGGCTACTTACGGACAACATCAGATAGTGTCTCACTATGATAGGCCATGGGGTGACCGTGCTGAGTGATGTCTATGTCCACAACATATTCTAAAGAATCTGTTTTAATCTCAAAGAGATGTTGCAAGTAATGTAATGAAAGCACCAGGGCGGAGTGCAAGAATCACTTCAAATCATCAAACACTTTCTATTGGGACATGCCCAACACAAATTTTACGTTACCACCACCTTTGGTTATTTGGTTGAGGGCCCATGCAATATGGGAGAATCCTAAAATGAACCTTCGATAGAAATTGGCAAGGCCTAAGAAGCTATGAAGCCCAATGATCATGGTTGGGGCTGTCCAGTCAGGGATGACTTGGATCTTGGCTAGATCAACATGCACACCATGCACATCAACAATGTAGCCTAGGTACTAGAATCTGTCCACGCCAAAGGATCATTTTTCCAAGTTGGCAAATAGCTTGTGTTGCCATAGAGTGTGCAAAACCTGCTGAATATGATGCAAGTGTTCTACCCAAGTCTTGTTGTAGACGAGGATGTCATCCAGATACACCACCACACAATAATTAGTGAAAGGCCGCAAGATATTGTCCATCATCCTCATGAAAGTTGTTGGAGCATTTGTCAAACCAAAGAGCATGGCCAACCATTCAAAAATACCTTCTTTTGACTTGAAGGCAGTTTTCCATACATAGGTTGGTTATATTAGGACTTGATGGTAGCCATACTTGAGATCAATATTACTGAATTATTTGGCACCCTTGAGCTGATCAAGGAGATCGTCGATTCGAGGAATTGGCTACCGGTTCCTGAATGTGTTTTTATTTAGTGCCCGATAATCAATGTAGAGTCGCCAAGTCCCATACTTCTTCTGCACTAGCACGATTGGGCTTCCAGAAGGTGACAAGCTGGGTCAAATGTTCCCCTTATGGAGGTCTTGGATCTAACGCTTGATATCCTCATTTTCTAGTAGAGAGCGACGATAAACTGGTCCATTGGGTAGCAGTTCGTCTGGGGTCAGATCGATGGGATGCTTGACCTAATAGTGTAGAGGTACCCCAGTAAGTGATGAGAATATGTCTTTGTATTCTTCCATGACATTATCCACTTTCTTCTACTGCGCGAAGAGGTCGGCCAAAGAGGACATAGATGTGGATGCAACCTTTCGCTCACTCTAAGAGAAAATAATGAATAAGTCAAACTTCTTGGTCTAAGAAATGACCTTCCTACATGGCTTGGCAGAGATAAAGGAAATAACACTAGGTGGGACTACCTCGGGTATCCTGTACAATTTCTTGTTCAAATTAATAAAAACAGTGTGAGGACTAAACTCATATACACCATGACGTTTCCATAAATAAGGTTGGCCCAAAAGAACATCACAAACTTCAAGGGGAGAAACATCACACAATACCTCATCTTTGAATGGATTGATGCCATACGACAAGCGACATTGTTGGGTGACTCGAAGATCGCTTCCTTGATGGAGCCATCCGATGGTGCAGGGTTGCGAGTGCAGTGCTGTCGGCAGGGCTAGATGCTTAATGACCTATGGTGATATGAGGTTATTCTGGCTACCGCTATCAATGATGAAGTGAAACAGAGTGCCTTTTACCCACATCTTTGAATGAAAGTGGCACTCACCTTCCTCTAGCTCAATAGGTTCACCGGGTTCAACATTTCCACCTCAATGATTTGTCTCCCATTTTCTGGTTTTGACTCAGAGTCTAAACCCACATCTAATTCAAAGGCTTTTACATCAACCACCAATGATTTCTTTGAGCGATAATCAACAATGTTATGCCAGGGGATCTTATGGAAGTCACACCACTTCCTGGTATGTTTCTTCATCTTCCCATTGTCCTTCTTTTCTTGTGGATTGGAATGGTTTTCCCGAGGTTTCCCATCTTTTTTCTGTCCTTTGTTCTATCTGTTGGGGATTCCCTTTCCCTGCTTTTGCTATGAGGGGTTCCCAGACCCAAACTGCCGCATCTTCTATTTCAGGTTCTACTCAATTTTGACGACATATCGATAGGCCGTGCCCAAGGGTGAGATGTCCAAAAAATATATTTTTGTCTGAATTTATCTATGCAGACCGCCATGGTAATTGAGCACCAAATGTCTCTCAAGATATTTGATACCCAGCTTGGTGTCCAAGATAGGGAAGTCATTAGTGAACTCTGACACTATTTGGTCTCTTTCGTGCCACAGTGTGGTCCATCTTGTATACAAGTCATCATAACTTCCAATAGGGTAGCTGTATTGTTCCTTAATAACATCCATGAAGGAACCCCAAGTGGGTGCAACTGCAAATAATGTGGATCTCTCTATTTCCATTTGATCACATAAAGTCTCACACCAATCTTTGACATGGGGGATGACCTTGAAGAACACAAATGTAATCTTTTCTCTATCAGAAAAGTTGTGGAAAGAAAAATACCCTTCTAGAAGGTTTAACCATTTATCTATGGAATTTTCATCTATTTGACCTTAAAATATAGGAATATCAAAATTGATATGTACTTTGAAGGGGGCGACGCCTCTGCTTCAGTTGGATGCGTCGCTTGTCAACAACCGTCAAAGGATTTGTACAAAGTTGTCCACCATCTCGTTCCTTTGTCACTCAAGGGCTTCCTTGAGCAAAATTTTGAAAGGATATCCTGTCCCATCATCTATATTGTCACGTTCCATAAACGGTTTCTTAGGCATGCGAGATAATTTTTCCTCAAGAGAAACAAGCTCGACACCCAACTCTCTATACCTTGACCGTGTCGGGGACGTGCATTAAAAAAATGATGAGCAAACTGCTATGATACCACTGATTTGGATTTATGAGCAGAACGAAATGAAACAACATATTTATAATATTAATATAGAGACACAATGAACAATAAAAAAGATACAATAAAACTTGACTTCTATTAAATAATAAATATGCTGAAAACAATGCAAACTTGAAATAAGCTTGCTAGAATGGTGGCAACTTATCTTTGAGAAGATATGTGACGGCTATGCTCATTTGCAAGAAGATGAGTACAATAAGGCTTTAAAGGCATTCTTACAATAAATATGAATTACAAAACCCTATAAATAAAAAAACCTAACCCTAGGAGATGAAGCAACAATAGTCATGTGGGCCCCGTTGGGGTAAGTTAGTATATCAACTTCCTAGGGTAGTAACTTTTGCATACGATCTCTATTTAGAGAACACGATAGCTCGTTGGAAAGGTATTGATGAGGAGATTCATTGAGGGGGATAAATGAGAGCCTTAAAATATTATTTAGATGCCTAATCATGAAAAAGCGTCGTTTAGGCCCTCAAAGTGGCCCCGAAAATTCAGAAATCGAAAAACTGCTAAAAATAGTAAGTTACCAAAAAACTGTTTTGAGCTAGTTGGATAAGGTGGGTGGACACCGTGATACTCTTAGATCATCTACATGCTCAGAAATGTCTCCTAAGAAAAGGGAAATGAGTAAAGCACCAAACACCAAAGCCTTTGCTAGTGATTAACAAGATGAAGATGAACCAAAAGTGGTTGGAGCTATGTTTGATGACACCTCTAGACTTCTAGAGAAGGAAGGAGAAACACTGAAATGGGGAAATGTATACCAGATGTTCAAAAAGCAAAAATTATCCACCGACTTCGAGGACCAAGATGAGCTAAAAATATTCAAGAACAACACAGTTCAAAATGGCAGGACATGATCCCACGATCAGATTACCAGAATTTTAGGGAGAGGCATCATAGGACCTTGAAAAACACTTATTCATATTTGAGAAGATATGGGAAGAAAAGAAGATCACAGATGAATATACAAATCTCATGTAGTTAGCTATCACACTAAGAGACCACGCACTAGACTGGTACATGCACCTGGATGTAAACAATCCAGAGGGAGTACAAAAGACTATCATAGATGTGCAAAAAATATTGGTAAACGAATTTTAGAAGCCCAACTCAGAAGACCAATACATGAATGAAATGACTGAAATTAGGCATAAAACATATGATCCTATTTGAGAGATTGATAAGAGGTTCAAATGTCTGAAAGGTAAGTTGAAATATGCAATTACTGACATGCACCATAGGCACTTATTTGTGAAATCACTATTACCACACTTGAAATACCCATTAAGACAACAAAAGTTACAAACTCAGGAAGAGTATCTGCAGGCAGCCTTACAACTGGAAGAGAACCAATATCAACAGAGAGATCCAACAATTGAGGAATTGAAGGAGGATTTGAAGAATCTAACATTTCAAATTAACCAAAATAGGGGCAAAGAGAAGTTGTTTGGTGTACGCTATGAAGGACATAAGGACACCATAAGAACAAATGTCCAACTTTTGTGCAGTACATGAAAACATGAGTACCAAACCCCTTTCCAATAGGAGGGCCATGGTGAAAGATTTGTAAAACGCATGGGCATGATTTATATTATTATCCAATGATGCAGAAGTAAAAGATAGTACCAAAAAGTTAATATTGCAATTTTTTCAAATCAATGGGTCACGACGATAAGGATTTTAGAACGATGGATATGATGAGAGAAATAACTTTAGATACTTATAGGGTGCAAGAATAAATGATGACAGGAAAATATGCACCTCAATTCATCCAGGTACCACCACCATACAACAATCTGCAACAATAGTACAACAATGCACAACCGCAGTACAATAATGCATAGCCTTAATATAACCCCATGTAGTATAACTAGGTACCCTAGTACAACGCACCACGAGGAGATCGAGGTGGATACATAGGTGGAGGATGAGGCAAAGGAGGATTTGGACGAGGTAGAGGACCATTAGTGTGCCAAAAATTCCAACAATCAGGACGTTATGCAAGGGATTGTCCACTTCAACTAGCAACATGTATGTACTGTCGCACAACAGATCATGACACAGAAGATTGCCCAACACTCTTGGTAAATTCCAAGAAAAAAGGAACCATAACAAGCATAATGTCCAATGGATTTCTGTAGAAGCTATGGATTATAGGAGAAACATCAATATAGTCACTTGAGGAGGAGCCAATATAGGAGCTGATGCATCAAAACATGATCCAACTCAACACCGATGGGTTAAGAAGAATACTGATCCATAGAAGCAGTTTGATGCGTGAAAAGAAAATGAAACATTTAAGGAGGCCAGACAAGAGTTTCGCAAGTAGAATGTCGTGTCTACTTCAGTCATGTAGCAAACTCAGAACCCACCAATATATGGGATGCCATTCTCAATGGACCATACCAATAAAGGACAACCTTTAGAGAAAGTAAGTACCATAAAGAATTTTCTGCAAACTTGTGTTAAGTTATTGAATGATCCACCATCTGTTAAGGTATTACAAAATCTGCTAGAAATATGTAACATAGAGGTAGAAGGGAAGTTAGAGTAGAAAATAGTCAATCATCTCCATACAAGAAGAAGGACAAGCAGAGAATTCAAACTGAATTCCAACATTGGGGATTTTAATATGGGATATGTTATACTGGATTTAGGCTCTGAAGTAAATGTTTTACCTAATAAGACATGACAGTGTATGGGATAACCCACACTAGGCTATTCACCTGTACAGTTGAAATAAGCAAATCAACGTAGAGTGTTATCAATTGGAAGGATTAAAAGTGTGACAATAGATTTGGATGGAGTGCGCACTATGGCATATTTTTAAGTAATAGAGATAATAGATGGCACAAAACCTTACCCAACATTGCTAGGATTGGATGGGGCATTTGATAACCATGCTATAATCAACCTGAAGAAAATAAAAATGACTTTTGAATCATGCAAATTTAGAGTTATTGCACCATTGGATCCTTCAGAAGGAGAAAGGTTTGTAGAGGCCACTTGTTTGGATCTAGAAGAAATAAACTAGTTGTACAGAACCACTGCGCGAGAAGAGGATTATGTCAACCCAATTTTAGTTGGGTTACTCAACTGGAGAAGCATTACATCTTGTGCTTCTGACTTAGACACAGGTTTGGAGAATTGACAACAATGATTACATGAAGTTTCCACAAGGAGGTGTGCAAGAATCGACTGCGCAGTAAGATGGGTTGGTACAGAGATAAGAGAACCTCCTAGTTTTCATGGTCTAAATGATTTAGAGGAATTCTTGAAAAAATATGAAGAGGAAGTGTTAGAAAATCATAGGCTCTTATCCCTAGATATTGCACTCAAGGAAACACCTGTAATATGGTGGGGTGTGCACAAAGAAACAGTTCAGGACTGGTATCACTGTAAATGACTATTGCGCATTAGATTTGGCACATAATTGAGGAGCAATAAAGTCTATAAGTATGATGGGAAAGGCACACCAGTTGAACTCTTGGAGAAGTGTAGAACACAGTGGAGGATGACACCACTAGAGGAATGGCCTCATCACTTTATCCATACATTGGAAGGAATCCCAGGGAACTAGTGCATAGACCAAGAGATGCGCAAATGCACTATAGAATGGACAAGATTATAACATAATTTTGTAGTAACCTTCTCATTAGAACATGAGAACCCCAACATTGATTCAACGCTGAAGATGATATGGGGAGTGATATTTGTTGATGAACCAGAGGTTGAAATCATGACAAAATATCAACAACAGAACATACAGACAATTAAATACTTACTCTCATACTATCATATCGAAGAGGAAGCACAAGATGAAGATGACTCACACAAGATTAAGATTACAGATATTGAAGGAGAGATAGAGGTGGAAGGTGCATCTATGGAGTCAAAATTATTTGTTGCACCAATCAAAGTTAATAAAGTCAACATTGGGAAGAATGACAATTCTAAAATGGAAAGTATTGGAGACTATTGGGATGAGCAAACTGTAGAAAGAATAACAAAGTTACTGCATGGATACATTGACCTGTTTCCAATGACCTTTAAAGAGATGAAAGGCATAACAAGAGTGCTAGGTGAGATGAATATACCTCTCAAACCCGAGGCTAGACTTGTAAGACAAAGACCTTATAGACCGAATCCAAATTATAATAAAAAAGTGAAAGCATACATTGACTGAATGTTGGAAGCTGAAATTATAGAACTAGTAGAGGAATGTGAATGGATCAGTCCCATGGTAGTCCAAGAAAATAAGAAAGGGGAGATAAGGATTTGTGTAGATCTGAAGAAACTCAATGATGCTTGCTTACATGACCCTTTCCCTACCCCTTTTCCAGATGAAGTATTTGAGAATGTGGGAGGCCAAGAAGCATATTCATTTATAGATGGATTCTCAGGATACCATCAGATCAAAATAGCTCACAAGAATAGGTATAAGACTACTTTTGCTACAGAATGGGGATCCTACCAATATACAATAATGCCCTTTGGACCAAAGAATTCACCAACCATTTTTTCAAGAGTAGTCATAGCTGCTTTTAAAGAATTCATACATTAGTTTCTAGAAGTATATCTGGATGACTGGACTATATATAGTCTTTTGAAGGACCATGTAGAATTTTTAAGACTAATGTTGGAAAGATGTAGGCAATTTCATATATCATTAAACATCAATAAAATCATTTATTGTACACCTTTTCGGATATTGTTGGGACATATAGTGTGTAAACAAGGTTTACTAGTTGACCCTACTAAGATTGCAGTTATTGTAAATTTACCACCACCAAATTCAGTGTGCTGGTTAAGAGCAATAATGGGACATACAAGCTATTACAGGAAGTTTATAAAAGGGTATGCACAAATTACCGCACCAATGGAAAAAATATTAAAGAAGGACACCAAATTTTAGTGGAATGACGAATGTCAACAAGGATTGGACACTCTAAAGGAAAAGATGTTGAAAACACCTATATTAATATTTTTGGATTGGGAAAAGACATTTCATGTGCACATGTATGCATCAACTATATCACTTGGAGCAATTTTGGAGTAGTCATGATCGAGGGAATTAGACCATCCTATAGCCTTTGCAAGAAGAAAGTTGTTAGAATCTGAGAAAAATTACAACACCACAGAAAGAGAATGCCTCACCATGGTATATGCACTTCAAAAATTCAGGCACTATTTACTGGGTAAACACTTTAAAATGTTCACAGACCATTCTGCCCTCAAATATCTAGTCAATAATCCAGTGTTGGGGGGGAGGGAGGATCTGTAGATGGCTATTATTATTTCAAGAATTCTATTTTGAAGTGATAGTCAAACCAGGGAAGCTGAATGTAGGACCTGATCACCTATCAAGGGTAATCAATTGAGAAGAACCTACTAACTTGGAAGAAAACTTCCCTGATGCATATTATTTTTAGTACAAGTAGCTCATGAATAATTCACTGATATTATTGAATACTTAAGTACATAAGTTGCACCATAAGACTTTAGTATCATGCAGAATAAAAACTTGGTAGTCAGAGATGCAAACTATCAACTCATTGCAGGTCATTTATACAAGATGAGCTCATATAACATTTTGAGAAGGTGTGTATTGGAACATGAATGACCCAGAATTTTGGTAGAAGTTCAGGAAGGTATAGCTGGAGGAAACTATGCCGGTAAAGCCACTGTGCAAAGGTATTGTGTGTAGGTTTTTGGTGGCCAACAGTCCATAAATATTCCAAAGAAAATTTCTAGAACTGTGATGTCTGTCAGAGGGTTGGAAAATGCAACAAAAGGGATGAGATGCCCCTAAGACCACAAGTGAATCTGCAGGTATTTGACAAATGGGAAATACATTTTGCTGGACCTATTGATCTACTGATAAAAAGGTCAGGAGAAAGATATATCATTACTACGACTGAATACTTAATGAGATGGGAAGAAGAAACACCAATCAAAGACTGTAGCGTAGAGACAACAAAACACTTCTTGTTTGAGCAAGTAATCACCAGATTTGGATGTCCCAAGATATTGATGAGTGACCAAGGCACTCATTTTATTAATAATACCACCAGGGCTATGATTTAGGAGTTTGAAGTCTATCACCAGAAGAGTACATGATATCATCCTCAGGAAAATTGAACATTAGAAGATTTCAATAAGATTTTGGAAAATTGTTATATCCCTAAAATGCTCTACCTATGCATACATGGCATTGACCTTTCTACTTGCATAATTTTCCAAAACAGTGTTGAGGAAATCTATCTAAAAAACCATTTTTTGGAGCATGTACGCGTCTTGCTGCACTACTTCCCACATACATACACTTTCTGCATGCTATACAACCCGTGTACATATGATAGCTACATACTAAACAACCCTCGTTTACCTCCAAAAGTTGCAAAAAATAAAAAGTTGCAAGGATTTCAATAGAGTTTATGGGCTATGGAGGGATTCCCAACCAATTCATCTACTATAGCCCATCCCCAAACCGAATAAATATCCTTTTGTCATATAAAAGGAGGTATTGGGGTCTCATTCCAACATCAAGCATTAGAACAATGAAACTCTGCCCAAATCCATTTTCCCTCCTTGCCCAAGTATTTGCAACCCCTTCTGAGTTTTTGCCACAACATTCCCTTTCTATCCTTTTGTCCTATACAATCCCTTCCCTTCCCTTGAAGTGATCAGATGATTGTGAGAGAAAGCATTGGGATAATGCACTTGGAGAAGTATTAAGAGGATCCCAGACCAGGTTCACAGGAGCGTCGACCTACAAAGGTTGTAATTTCCGATCTTTGCATTTGAATTAAAGAATCTTTTTCCCATTCCAAATAATGTCTTTATGTCTTTCATTTTATTTATGTATAATAATTTATATCTAACCCTAATTAATGAGTAGAAATAGAATGTTTGTAGCGTTGTTTTCCTAAGTACTCTTGCATGTAATCTTTGGGAGGAGACTTGTATCCTGTGAAGCTATAAATCTAGAGGTAGTCTACATCAAAGGTTGGAATAAGGTACTACTTCTGACCTACTTTCCTATATCTTTCTATTCATCTATTTACGGTGTTTGGGGTAGTTTAGGAATTAGATTGTCTTTTAAGGGAGATCATAACTCTACCTATACTTTGAACCTGGTATAGTAATAGGGGGATTTTCCCTGCTAGCGAAATTGGTGACTCCACTGGGGAGTCTCTCTAGGGTTTTAGAGGGAGGTTTTTGGATTTTTATTGGCTTCTTTATTGCTTTTTGAGTTTTTATCAAGTTCACTAAGTCTTTTAAGGGTCTCTGGTCACCTACAAGGTGCCTGCCCAGTCACTCTGCCTAGTATTTTTCTTTTTGAGAAATCCTAGAGGTGTATGTGCTCTACTTTGGATCATCCGGCGTACATACACAGTCTGTATAGTAGAAAACCCGCGTACAGACACAGGCTGCTAGTGCCACAACCCGTGTCTTTTTGTCTTGAAAGTTAAAAAAAAAGAGAGGTGTTTCTCTTTCCTGATAGAAGTTTAGGCTTCCAGGGATTTCTTGGACCTTATAGAGTCTAAGTTTTTGGCCTTAGCTTGGATTAAAGATTAATTTTCAACTTGTTTTCTTGGTTTTCTTTTGTTTTCGCCAAGGGTTTAGAGGGAACTTTCAAGTTTTAGATCCTCCTTTGGTTTCTTTTTGAATCCTTGTGTTTACGCAGTTGGCTTAGGGTCTCTGTCAATATTGGTTTATGTTTTCTCTTTTTTTGTTGTTTCTTGCCTTGAAAAACAAAAAATATTTTTTACTTTAGTTTTTCTTGTTAAAGTTGTTCAAAAAATAAAATAAAAAACAAATTTTCTTGCATTTAGTTTGGTAACGTAGCCTAGGTTGTTTGTTTGCAAAAGAAAAGAGTCTCAGTTTCAAAGTTATTTCTTGCTTTCCTGAAATATAAGTAGTTTTTCTTAGTCAAACAAAAGCAATTTTCAGGAAACTTTTTATTATAAGATCTTGAAACGTTAATTTGAAAAGTTGAATTTTACAAAGAATTTTAAAAGCTTTGCTTTGATTTCGAAGTATCTTTTTTCTTTCAAATACTCTAAAGTTTTCTTCATTTTTCATCTCTTCAAAAAGCCGTTAGTTTCAAAACCACATCCTTTGTGTAAATCAAACCTTAAAATTAACGCTTAATCTAAAATATATTAGAATTTTTGTTTGTAGGGTTCACCGACTAGTTTAGGCTCTTAGGGCCTTGAAATACGTGTGAAGAGGAAACTCTTCAAGGCCATTTAAAACAAACATCGGAGTCCGAGATAGGGAGTGTCTAAAGTCCAACGTCGTAAGAATTAGTCAGGACCCCATCTAACATAGGGGATAAACACGAGGTCACGTGAGGAAAGGTAGAGGAGATAACCCCTCCGAAGTCAGACCAAACGTGGTGGGGATTGTATATTGAGGGTCTTTCTCGGGAAAAATACTGATTGCATTTTCCTACCGAGCTTCGTGGACCTCGAATCTGTTCGAGATCATTAATTGTCTTCCAGACCAAGTGCTTTCGACACACTTGAAGGGATTCATACTTGTTATGCTTCTCATTACGATCTGCCCGACTGTCGACTGTACCCGCTTGGTGACTGACTATGAGCTGACAACTTAGTTTCCCATATTTTACGGACTTACACAGGTGACTGTGGGGGTATACCGTCGTACCTAGGGTGGACGTTGGATCACGCTTCGTAGAGTATACCTGTAGGGTTCTTTTGTGTTCGAGTTTCACTTCCACCGGTTAGTTGCTCTAGTGTCGATTGGCGTAGTTGTCCTTTCCACTAGTTAGTCGAATGATTGATTTATCTTTAGGAAATTTTAGTGTGTGATCTGTGTTCCATGCTAGTCAAACCTTATTGTGTCGGTTGATCATTTCACAAAGTGGAATATCAACAACTCCGTCGGTTGTGAAGGCTTCAGGGACTTTCAATGGTTACTTTGGAGCCACCTCCACCATAGTTGAGGCGAACAATTAATGCAGAAGGATCGTTTGAAGCTACCAGGCCACAGGAAATTGTACCCAAGCCAGCATCGAGACAAGACTTTCCAGCCTCGGAGGAATCCATCATTTCTGACCTAGAAACCGAGGGTTTCAGGCTAGAAAATCCTCCGATCACCGACCTATCAACACCGCTTTTGATTCAGATAGTCCCCCCCAAGGCGACTTCTCCTGAAAGCCAGTTCATTTTTCAAGCGGTGATGGAAGAAAACATTGCTACTTCGTTGGGGAGTCCTTGCACTCCCGTTACAGCTACCGCTGGAGGGGGTATTTCACCTCCTCCCCCACCTCCTCCTGTCAGGACCACAACTCTCTCGAAACCCATGCCTTCGGGTAGTGGATCGGTTCCTTTAACGGTTCCGACCACTATTCCATTCACTCAGAATGCGACAGACACTCCCTTCTCATATGGGATGCCCGAATTTGACACGAATTGAGTTCTTACTTACTCTACTTTATAAACCATGGGTTTGGGGGTAGGGATCTATAACACTCTCTTGCAAGGATCATCTGTGGGCATTACTGCCCCTTTTAATTCTATTCCTTATAGTGGTGGTTATATACCTCCTCCGTTCCCTTCGATCAGTGGTGCATTTCAACAGCCAATCGAGCCTAACACTAATTATATCTTGTTTAGTGGAGGCAGTTTGGGACCTTCATCCTACACAATGCCGGTGGAATCTATGCTGTTCTCTTTTTTTGGTTCATTTGGGAACAACGTTTTTTTTTCGCCTTCCTTATCAACTGGGGGAAACCCTAGCTTTGGTTAACAAAACCCTGTGTGAAGTACTATTCCTTCATAGGGAGTGACGACATGAGTATATTCCACACAAGGTATTTTGAATCCTTGACAGGGCTCATTTCCCTCTCAAGAGATGTCGGTCGGGGGAAACCCTTTCCATACTCAATGGAACCCCAGGAAAGGTTCAATACCTATGCCAGGTGGATTGGTTGGGTTAATGCCCAACCCAAGTACTTGGAATGTTGCACAGGGAGCAATCTCTGCACAAGCTATGTCATCTAAATTCAGGAGTCAACTGATGATGCACATACATAATTTCCTTTTGCTGGTCAAGGCCATGGTTTCTACCAAAACCCTGACCAACAGTCCAAGTTTTTCTGGCAACTTGGTGCCAGTTAAAATCCAGGGCCCTCTTTTCATGTAAATACTTTGCAACCAAAACTACCCTTTCTGGAAACCCTGCATTTTACAGATTTGTTGAGATTACTCAATGAACCGATCTGTCACGATCCACACTGGCCCCCCATGCAGACTAAGTTTCCTTCTGACATTCCTAAATTCAAGGGCAAGCCCAACGAAGATCCAGGTGATCACGTGACTACCTTTCACTTGTGGTGTTCATCGAACTCGTTGAAAGATGACTCCATTTATTTGTGCCTTTTTCAATGCACTCTTATAGGGGGTGCATCAAAGTGGTATATCGAGATCGAAAACTTGAAGTACTCTTACTTTAATGACGTGACAATGGTTTTCTTGAACCATTTCCAGTTGCTAGTGAGATACGATGCCGACACTGAGTTGCTGGCCAACTTCAAATGAACTAAGGCTGACCATATCTCAGATCATATCCGAGAGTGGCGACAAAGAAAGAGCTTGATTAAGGTCAAGGTCCCTCCTGTTTTCTTTGTTGAGTGGCTCTTGAAGTATTTGGTTTTTTGTGTGTCCTAAGATGTAGAAACGTCCGGGGTGTTTTCTGAGGAGGAGTCTATCATGAGAGCCCAACAAATAGAACTGATTTATTCCCAGTTTGGCATGCTTTACGAGATCTTACCCGATGCGCCATAGTATACTGTCAATAAAGCCAAACAAAAGTCTGAGCCCCACACTGATGGCATAGTAGGCTTAGTGCAAAGCAAGTGCATGAATATGTTGTTGAATTAGTTACAACAATTGTCAATTCAACAAACTATGGCTAGCCAGACTCCTAGTTCGTCTACCCTTGCTATCGAGACATTGGATGTACACATTGTGTAATCGAAGAATCTCAAGGCCAACCAATAGATCGAGGGAAAGAAAAAACAGAGAAACAAGAAGGGTAAAGGGGATAAATTTTTTTCTAACAATGCTAGTGAGGGAAAAACTGAGAAGAGGAACGTGAAATATTCATGTAAGCTTTGTATGGACGACCACTTAACTCACCTGTGCCCTCAGCTTGTAGAAGCTCAGAAGCTACTAGCACAACAACAAACTGTTGTGTTGACAAACCCTTTTCCACAAGGGAAAAATAAGGCTCAAGATTCTACATCCACGAGTGTGGCTGGGGGCAGTCAGGGACCCCTCACGCCTACTCCTAACAACCCGACCACGAACATTTACATGATGAACGCTAATGCTCATTTATCAACTAGGAATCTTGACTATGGAATGTTAGAATCTGTCGAGAAGGGAAAGGAGGAATCCAGCCCATTGACTCCTCTTCAAATTGAGAATATAGTGGGTGAGACAATCACTCACATCCCTAAAGGTGCGTTTAAGAAGGATTCCCATAACCTAAAAGCGAGGGTGGCTCATAACTACTCTGTCGTGAAGGATCTTACACAAACCCCTTGTGCAATGTCTTCTCTGGAATTTGTCCAAAGTTTCCCCTCACAGAGAAAAGATCATTTGTCTACCTTGAGAGCGACATAAACTAGTAACTCATGAATGATCGTTTTCGATCCAACCGATATTAAACCTCATCTTCCTCACCATGTCGCCTTTCAGATAGTAGTGACATACACCACGAAATCATTGACACAAAACATTTTTCATATGGGGGTTGATGAGGGTGCCTCGACTTGCGTAATGTCATTGGCATGTTGGAAGGCCAATGACCAACCTGATTTGTCTCCATCGCCTACGTTGCTTATGGATTTTGACGGTCGATCGTTTAGACCACACGGTATAATTCCTTCTTTCCTCGTGTAGTTAGGGGGTGAAATTGTGTGTATCAAGGTAGTCGATGTGCCTCTCAACTACAAACTTCTATTAGGACGGAGTTGGAATTACGCGATGCATGCGGTGGTTGCCGCTGTCTTTTAGGTCTTATGATTTCTGCACAAGGGACGAATTGTAACCATCGACCAATTGTCCTTCTCTCGTCCTGACACTTCATCGGGGGATTCCATGGTCCGGATGATTGATAACTTGCAGCTTGACACTGTCAAATTAGGTGTCATATTTTTTTCGTCGTTGATGGGAACTTTTAATTAGCCGCCGCCTTCCAACGATGTAAGGTTTATATCGACTGTTCCCAACCAGCCGAGGGCTACAATTTTTCAAGTGTCGTCTTTTAAAACAAGCTACTTTCATGACCCATGGACTTTACCTTCCCCATCGAATTCGATGGAAGGGATAGGGCACCTTGGCATGGTCATGCCCTTATCCATGACTGAAGTTGCGTACAACATTGTCCAACAAGCCTCGACCAACCCTGATCCGGCTCCCCCACAAGAGCTATATCCAGTTATCTAGCCTATTTGGGATAAGGACTCTCTTGCCGCTCAAGACCCTTTAGACTTTGTCTTTCCCTCTGACGAGGATATTCTGGAGGCAAGTACTAGTCCTGATAGAACTTGGGATGATCTGCATCATAGATCTTATTTTCTTCCCGAGCTTAGGAGAATAGTGGCAGGAGAGTTTGTTTTGACCATGAATGGAGATAACCCTTGTCTTATTAACTCTCTGGATATGCACAAAGTATACACCGAGGGAAACATAACAAGAATTTCTACAATGATTCCTGTCGATATCTCCAAAACCCCCGACGTCGTGGAGAATGTCTTTGTCAGAGCAGATTCCCCCCCAAAGAGATTCAAATTTACACCGAGCTATTCAAGGAGTTCCATGACATCTTTTCTTGGTCTTATGGGGAGATGCCAGGCATTGAACCATGAATTTTCGAACATGAAATCATGACTTATCCCGATGTGAAACCGGTTTGATAGAAGCTTTGCCCAGTCAATCCTTGAAAAACAACGATGATTAAGGTAGAAGTAGAGAAATTGCTTAAATATGGTTTCATCTACCCTGTGCAATTGATGGAATGGGTGTCAAATATGGTTCCTGTCAACAAGAAATAGGGCACGATTCACGTTTGTATGGATTTTCGTGATTTGAACAAAGATTTCTTGAAAGAAAATTTTTGAACCCCGTTTATTGATCAGATAGTCGATGATTGTGTGGGTTGTGAAGTCTTTTATTTCATGGACAATTTTTCAGGATATAATCAAATTCAAATCAAACCCAAGGACCAACATAAAACAACTTTTATTTGTCCTTGGGGTACCTTCGCGTATCAAAAGATGCCTTTTGTCCCGAAGAATACTGGAGCTACCTTTCAGCGGGCCATGTCGTTCACTTTTCACAACATTAAACACATAGTCGAGGCATAAATTGATGATCTAGCATCACGTTCTCACAAGAGATATGATCATCCCGCCCATATACGACTAATTTTTGAGCGATGTTGCTCCTATCGGATTCGCTTGAATCCAAACAAGTGCAATGTTTGCGTTACATTGGATAATTTATTAGGTTTCATAGTGTTGAAAACATGGAGCATGGTTGATCCTATCAAGGTTGAGGTGATAGTTCAATTGCCTCCACCGTGCACAATACCCCATCTTCAAAGATTACAGGGGAAAGATAGTTTTCTTTGGCGTTTTGTCACTAATTATGCTGAGATTACTAAAGGGTCCATGCATATTTTGAAAAAAAGGGTCCCATTCTATTGGGATGAAGCATCTCAATGCTCCTTTGAAGCATTGAAATGTGACCTGATGTCTACCCCTTTACTTCTTCCTCCTGATTATAACATATATTTCTTGTTGTATTTGGTTGTTGCGGAGATGACCATCAACATGGTATTGGTCTAGGAGGATGACACGCTCGAAGAGAAAATTATATATTATATTAGACGAGGCTTGGTTGGACCGGAACTCAACTACTCTCATGTTGAGAAACTTGCTTTGGCAGCTGTCCACCTTGTCCAATGGTTCCATCACTATATATTTCTTTGCAAGACCACTGTCATTGTCGTTGTCAACCCTTTCCAATATGTGTTAACATGACAGGTCAGTAGTGGAAATATCCGTAGATGGATAGTTATCCTATAGGAGTTTGACTTGGATTTTGTCTTGGAGAAATCTAAAAATCCATTGGTCTTCGCCGAACTAATTTTGGAACTACTGGTCAAGTCTGGTGATGTTATTTCGAAAGAGTCACCTATTAACGAAGATATTTTTCTAATTGCATCTTCAGACCCCTGGTATGGATATATACTTGTGTATCTTCAGACTTTGAAGTGCCCCACTTCTTCTTCTTATGATGAGCGTCGACGAATTCAAAACGAACCGCGAAACTATCTCATTCTCGATAACACTTTGTATCATCAGGGCATAGATTGCATTCTTTGACGATGTCTTATGCACAAAGAAGAAAATATCGTTTTGAATGACTGTCACATTAGAGCATGTGGTAGTCATTTGTTTGGGTTGGAAACAACCCAAAATATTCTACGTGCAGGATACTTCCGAACCTCGTTAATCAAGGATTGTGTTGAGGTGGTAAAGAAGTGTCACCCGTGCCAGATCTTCTGTCAGAAGATGCAAGCACACCCTGCTCCGATGTTTCTAGTCATTGCTGTTAGTCCTTTCACCAAGTGGGGGATTGATTTCACTACATGTCACCTGACTTCTACCAGAGGGCATCATTACATAATCGTAGCAGTAGAATACTTCACTAAGTGGGTCGAAGCTATGCCGACGTTTAACAATGATGGAAAAATCAATGCCCTTTTTATTTTCAATCAGATAGTAGTGAGATTCAGTATCTCGAAAAAGATTGTCACTGACCATGGCAATCACTTCCAGAATAACATGATGACTGAATTAATGTCAAAGCTAAGGTTGAAACATGAAAATTACTCACCCTATTACCTGCAAGTGAATGGTCAGGTTGAAGTTGTGAATAAGTCTCTCAAGACTATTCTTCATTGGACGATCAATTCGGCCAAGTCAAATTGGCATTTGATGTTATATTCGACGTTGTGGGCCTACCAAACTTCTGTAAAGACTGCCACTGATTTTTCACCTTTTTAGCTCGTCTATGGGTTGGAAGTAGTCTTACCCATAATGTGTCAGATCCATTCTTTAAATTTGGCAATGGAACTACTGCCCGACACTACACCACTTGAGGAACACCTTCTATATCTTGAGCAGCTCGATGAGTAGCATCGTGATGCATTCTTTTCTAACGGGGCTCATAAGAAATGATTCAAGAGTCAATATGATCGGTCTGTTCACCCTCGAATTTTCTCCGAAGTCGATATTTTCTTGGTTTATGACCAAGACAAGGATCCCCTGTGGGTAGGCAAGTTCAAACCCATTTGGTTCAAACCTTTCATTGCAAAAGAGGTCTTAGAGAAGGGTGATTGCTGTCTGGTTGATTTTGAGGGAAATGCCTTAGAGGATCCTAAAAATGGGCTCTACCTTAAGAATTACTACTCTTAGGTTGGTCACCTGGTTGGCTTCTTATATATATGTATAACCTTTTATAAATTTCTTGTCTTTTTCGTTTTGTGGACGTGTAGTTATTTATGTCTTATTTTTCACTTTGGCAGATGTCAAGTGAATTAGAGGCTTACTTTGGGTTCGCGGATGATGCTAGCTGACACACTCGGAGGATTACTTCCGTAGCTTGGGTGATTTTCACACCTGGGGGTTAGTTTCTCTCTTCCAGAGGTATTTTTCTAGGCGACACAACCAATAATGTTGCCGAGTACAGTGCAGTGATACAATTTCTACGTGATGCTTTTTCGCAGGGAATTTCTCACCTTCGGGTTTAATTAGACGCTCAACTGGTTGTGTCCCAGTTAAATGGGGTTTACTGCATTTATGATCCCACTCTTCACCAACGATTTCTTAGGGTATGTCTCTTAGAACAATATTTTGATTATATTATATATATATATGTGTTCAAAATGGTGTCATGAGTACAAAAGTGAGCATGAAAGCCTCAAAATTTATCAGTATACATCATTGGGCTTAAGTCCTCAAAATACATAGTACAAAAGTTCCCTCAACACGTAAATAGTCCAATGTTATCTAAGGTCTAGGCCTATTGGCCCTGATATAGTGAATGACGACATTCAGAAGATGCCAAAATAACTGGACCCAGGTCCGAGGTACCCCTACTACATGTGGCTGCATAGCTGGGGGGAGATCCTCGATCTCAGCCATAGGAAATACACGAGTGAGAGCAGTACGGTTTCTCTCCACTTGTTGTAGGATTCTATTAGCCTCTCCGGCTGGGGGTCCTTCCGCAACTATCAGTCCTCCTGCTGTTGCTGGTCCTGCTTCTAGTCGAGGATGATGCCTAGTCCTAGTGAAGTCTGCCAGTTGAACAGGTCCCACATCTATACATAACAGATTTGTAAGTTAGTACTCTGACACCTACAATAAAAGGATATATATAAAAATTAAAAAAATAATATCTTCAAAAAATATATGCTATCTATATCGCCATGCTCCTCGCCAGGGGGCATGAACATGTCTGGATATCCAAGGAAGCTTATCCTTGCATAGGGATAGTCCTTTATCACTAAGATCTGGCGTGACCACCAATTGAAGAATTTATCATCGAAGACCTTTTGGGTCCTTCCTCCACCCTGTCTAGGAAGTAATACTTCCCACCTAAACATTGCTGGGAAGGAGGCAATATGCCCTCATACTGTCTCTCTAGGAATGAGACTAGGCACCCTCTCAAAGAAGAAGGAACACAAAATAATACCAAACCCAAAGTTGGTACGCCTATGACACTCTGTGAGCCATTTCTTCATGCATACTAGCATGGTAGTACTCCAGTAAAAAATGCTCACCTCCAAGCATTGAACTGCGCAGTACATATGTGCACGAGAATCTTGATGGAGTGCTGCGGATCTAGTAATCCATCCGATCATGATTAAAATCACTCGCAAAGATACGCTGGTAATATTATGAATTGGTACCTGAGAACCTACTTTCTCAGTACCAACCTCACAATGCATCACAATGTAGTCTTCAATGTTGTATGGACCTGGAGGAAAAGTCCTAAAGTTAACTGGTTCCCCTCTCCTAGAGAGGCTGATCAAGAAATAAATATCCTTCATGGTTGGAGTCAATGATTTACCCTCCAACATGAATGCCTCTGCGTCCAGATGCTAGTAATCTACCAAGGAATTAAGAAATCTTGGTTGTGCCCTCATGAACAGACATTAAAATAATTTCCAAAGGACACACTATTTTAGCGTAGAAATCGTTGTAGGGTCCTCCTCAACTAAGACATCTAGTTCCTCATGCTCCCTCTCTCTCCAGTGCACATACATCCTGTCACATAGAAAGATGGAGAGGTTTTCGTTTCTTGTACTTTTTTTTTCAAATCAAAAGGAGGTGTATGTAGGCTATAGTTGACACAATCACATATGTACTCGGGTTGTTTATTACTCTGCTCAAGTACATACGTGGGCTGACTTTAGACAACCCGTGTACACACAGACATGACCTTTTTTCAAAGGTGCACCCCTCCCAAACTAAAAATTAAATGCCTATAAGTAAATGAAATTGCAAGAGGGGGGAAGTTATACTTACTTGGTCCAAGTAGGAGGGTTTTTTGTCCACCATAACTCTCGAAATTTGCTTTTTTGACGAAAGTTTTTTTTGACTTTTTGTTAATTTCCAAGTTGCAATGGTAAAAATGGGTTGTTTACCTCTATTTATAGAATTTTTTGGCACTTTTCCTCCTAATTTGGTCCCCTTTTTCACTTTTCCTAGCTTGGTGGCTTCTTGAGTTCTCTTTTGAGTTCTCTTTCAGTCATCCTGATAGACTAGTCCTTATGGTTTGGTAATTTCTGAGATCGGTTACATTTTCATCATCCCTTGGTAAAAGTTATTTTTTCCAACTTTTTGCACATAAGTTAGGTTTTCACTCCCAAATTTTCGCATCTCGTTGTCTTTTCCTCTTTTCCATAGGATCAACCCGACCAAAGTGTGACACAGAACCTTCTCTACTGCTTTAGAAGTGTTGTAATTAGGTGGTAGATCCTACCTCTACATGGATGACCTAGGTAGATCCTTTGCTACATTTTGGCGTCCATACTGTCAGTTTTGACTATAGGCTTGGGAGTCCTTGTTAGTCCCGTCATGATTACATATTGAATCCTCATTCTTCTTTCTAATCATCATTCTTGGCCTTACCCTCGGGGACTCCCTAATGAGAACACTTTGATGTCTTTCAAGCTCGCTTTAAATTTCAAAAGAAACATCCAACGAGACTGTGTTTATTCTTTTCGATCTTGTCTTGATTACTTGAGAAAAGTATCCCCCTGGAGTCTTCTTTAAGCCCTTTTCATACTCTCTAAAATTAAAACGATTGTTGAGCGATCTTGTTGCCCTTCATGCTCTTCAAACTCAAATTTGAAGGCACATCTGTCCGACGATAGTTTACCCCTTGTTTTGGTCTGGATGGCTAATTTTATGAATAAAGGTATGCTCTAGGAACTTTGGTTCACTAGAAGAGTATTCTCAGGTGTAAGTTTAACTCTTTTTCGGGCCCGAGGGACTAAATTTTTGAAAAAGGAACATTCTCCTTGGTTGTGGTTTATCTCTTTTTTGGGCCTTGGAAATTACTTATGAAAAAGGAACCCCCCTAGAGTCCATAGTTAAGCTATTTTCAGACTCCCTATATATGAAAATATCACAGAGTGACCTCGTTCCTTCACACTCGTTAAATTGGTCCAAAAAAACATCTACTTGGCATGAGTTTAACCCTTTTTTCCAGCTAGTAGATTATTGCGGAAAAATGTATGCCTCGGGAGATTCGTCTCGCTAGGAGACTTCTCCTAAGTTATATTTTATAATTTTTCGAGCTAAGGAGACTAAACTTAGAAAAAGGGTGTGAGTCCATAAATAATCTCTTTTCAGACTCCTTAAAATTGAAAAGATAGATGAGTGATCTTGTTTTGTCACACTCGTTAAAACAGTTTTGAAAAGATGTCCTTTCAGTGCAAGTTTACCCCTTTTTCAAGCCGATTGGACTAATTGCAAAAAAGGTACTCCTTGGAGTCTTCTTTTTGCATTATTTCATACTATCTAAACATGAGAAAACCAACGAGATTTCCTTCTTTGGGCTCGTAAAAATTTACATGGAAGGAGTCTTGCTATGTCATGCTTAATTGCATTGCGGGTCTCATCTTTGCATCTTTGGCCTAATTCTGGCTCCATGTTGCTCTCAACTGAACCTTTAAAGAATTACTTAAGCGCAAGTCTTGCAACAATTTTTGAATCTACGATGTGACACCTTGACCCATGGAGGAATTTTCCCTAAGTGTCCTTATCCTGCACATGTCTCCTTGCCTTTAGCATTAATATGTTCCATGCGCTTGGAACTAGTTTCCTTTCTCACGACAACCATTCCTCCTTTGTAACATAGTATCATTTTATTCTTTTTCAAGCTCGTTAAAAAATTGAAAAAGACAAAAATATCAAATATTCCAAAAAGAGGGGACGTGAAATATACATTCTTTTTTCAGCAGCAAGATAGCCGCCCTTGGACAAAGCACATCCTTCCATTTGTTTACCAAGCATTGGGATCTAGTATGACCTTAGGAAGCTGTTCTCGGTACATAGAGCCATGTCCTCCTTTGTTTGGTTACTCTTCCAAACATATGGAAAGTTTGCGATGCCTCCTACATCACAAACTTATGTCAATATTACACTTCCTGAGTCTGATCATCTCTCGTGATTTTGTCCAAGGGATGTCTTATCCAACCTTAGTCGGCCATTCTGCAATTTGTCTCTTGACATTCATGAGTCAGCCATCCCATGAGTCTGTTCAAGTCTAGATTCAAAATTGATGAAGTTTCGCGCCTGATCATCGAGATCCTCCAGTGTTTTCCTAACGGCTTGTCGAAGACCTCAGAGTAGTGAGTCTTACACTCTTATTATACTCCTACCTGATTTGCTGAATATCTTGAAGCTGTTACTCAAGCTATGAAGCTCTCATCTCCAGCCATAGGCTGATGCTTCTTGATGATGCATATTGTATTGTATTCGAATATCATCAAATGCTTTTGATATGTAGATATGATGTGTATTGATCATGGCTACACTTTATATATACATTTATATGACATGGATTTTCAATGTACTTGATTGGAAGCTATGATTAGTTCATCGTGAGCATGGGTATGCCTGCCTCAGAGAGATTATTATTGTTTTTTAGATGGAGACCTCCCGAACTCTGGTCCCAAGCTCACTCGACTTTATACATTCCCATTGGTAAAGATATTGTAATGTATTTCGGCCATCAGTTTCTCTTCCGACCTCACACATTAGGGGGCATCTGTTATAGCCCTAAAATTCTCTACCTATGAATACGCGACATTGGCCTTTCTACTTGCATAATTTTCCAAAACATTGCTAAGGAAATATATCTAAAAAACCATTTTTTGGAGCTTGTACGTGCCCTGCTACACTACTGACCGCGTACATATGCTTGCTACATGCTAGATATACCGTGTACATACACTAGCTGCATACTAAACAACTCTCATTTACCTCCAAAAGTTGCAAGGAATTCAGTGGAGTTTACGAGCTATGGAGGGTTTCCAAAACAATTCACCTGTTGTAGCCCATCCCCAAACTGAATAATTATCCTTTTGTCATATAAAAGGAGGTCTTGGGGTCTCATTCCAACATCAAGCATTAGAACAGTGAAACTCTACCCAAATCCATTTTCCCTCCTTGCCCAAGTATTTGCAACCCCTTCTGAGTTTTTGCCTCAGATTTCCCTCTCTATCCTTTTCTCCTATACAATCCCTTCACTTCCCTTGAAGCGATCAACTAATTGTGAGAGAAAGCATTGGGATAGTTGTTACACATTATTTTCATCATCCCTATGACCGTTAATGATGTAAACCTATCTGTAGTCTTCAGAGGGGTCAGTGGCCTGAGTTCCTGAAGAAAGAAGGGAGAGGAAATTTTTCTGAGAAAAGAAGTTGCATTTTCCTTTGTAAAAACCCTATAAAAAGGGAAGTTCGCAGGCTGCATTATATCCAGGGTGCAAGAATGCCTGATTCTTGCATGCTGCATCATAGCTAGGTCGCAAGGAGTTCACATTTTCCTCTATAGGTAGGGTGCGAGAATGCTTACACGTGGGAAAAATGAGCGTTTTCTCGAATCTTCTAGAAGGAGAAACTTCCATGGTGAGGTGACATTTGAATGGTTTGGATCTTACTCACTTTCATGATTTAGTGGGATCATCCTAACCTCCTCACCTTATCCTCTTTATCTTATAAAAGGAGAGGAGCTGTCATGGAGAAGGGCTAAGTTGGATTTGGCTTGGAATTATTAGCTTGGTTGGAGTGTCTTTGAGTTTTGCCTTTGTCAAGATAGATTGTGAATATTATCAGATCTATGCTTTTAGAATTCCTAGAGTGGAAGTGTGTGGGGAATGAAGGACAGTTGGAAGGGACCTTACGGCATCAAGGCCATGGTTGTAAGCTCTCTTTCACATTTAATATGATATAGTAATATGATTCTTTCCTATAAATCTTGTTGTGTTTTATTGTATGATTCCTTGATCACATACATAAGTTTATATTGAGTTCATGCTATTACTACCACTTTGGTTGGTTGCGTTCTTTTGTAGGTTCATCATTGTATGAGTGTTGGAATGGAGCTAGGATGGCGATGGTGAGAGGAAGTGACATTTAAACAGTATGTCACCTATCTCTCTTTAGTTAGTAAATTCAATATTTAAAACTTAAGGAAAGCATCATGTTCTGGTGTGTTTTGTTCTAGATCTAGGTGGGTCTAGGGAGATCAGTTAGTGTCCGCATATACCAATTTATCCTATAAAAAAATTGGCGACCATACTGGGGAATAGATTGTTTCCTAGTTATTCTAGTTTCCCTTCCTTTGATTGCTTGTTTTTTGGTTTCTGAGTCTGTGGGACATCCATCCATACTCTATGGATCTAGAGGTTCATGTAGATTCCCTGTCCTTTTTCAAATTTTTCTTTGATTACAGACATTCTCGCACTATACCTCTCTAAAGCCTACGAAAACCATTAATTTTTGCACCCTGCTGTTAGATCCAGTGCGAAATTCTCGCACCCTACCAGTGTCTAGCCTGCGAGAATACCTAATTCTCGCACTGTACTCTACTGCTAGGCTGTGAACTTGTTTGTAAACTTTTTTGGATTGGGTCTGGTCATCTTTTGATGACCCAATTTTACTTTGATCAGTTGGATTGAGCTTTTGGAGCCTATATTGATATGTTTACAGTCTGCTTAACATTCTTTGAGTTACTTTTAGCCACATTGGCTTTGTTTGGTTTTGAAGGATTAGTCTCTTTCTTTGAGTGTATTTCAATTACAAAGCATGTGTTTTCTTTAGAATTGTTTAGGGAAAGATCAGATTTCTTCTGAATAGTTCGCTTTAAAAGAAAACTTTTAGTTTGGGTTTCTTTGTTTTAAGAAAGTTCATTATTGCTTTTAGTGAAATTTTTGAAACAAAAAGATTCAATTTCTTGCTTTATATTAGATTGGGGCATCCTTGCATTTGAAGTAGCGAAATTTCATGATTCTTGGCATTTGTGCATTGGTGTACAATACCTTTTTCTCATTTCTTGAGGATCTTGATATTGACGAGTTTAATATATTTTGGGACATTGTGTATATGGGAATGATAAATGTTTTCTCCTTCTCGTAGCATAGCTTTCATCGAAATGAAAAGATTGCATCTTCATCTCTTTGCATAACTTTTGAGTCGGTCAAAACACCATATTGTTCACGCCATTTTCCTATTGAGTAACAACAACCATAAAATAAAGCTCTTATAACAACTGATTAGACATTTTTTATACTTTCTAGTAGCAAACCTACATTAGATTAGTTATAGGGATTTGGAATATGTGTGAAAGATAACTTTCCAAAGTTGCAAACAAACATAGTATCTTGTGATAGGGAGAGTTAAATCCACTTACTACATTTTATCCTGAGAAGCCCTTCTAACACAAGGGTCAATCACGAGGATGCATTGAGACTGGCAGAGTTACTCACCCTGCTTTGTCAGTCTTGGTGTAGACATTACGTGTATTATGGGGGTCGCTTGAGAGGTATACCCACAATGATGAGTGGAAGACTTTCAAGTTGATTTCAGGCTAGATACCCTGCCCTTGCACGTGGATCAAACTGTTGACTATTTCCCTAGGAATCACTGTAGTGATTGGTAACCTTAGTGTCCTATATCTTTAGGGTCTTTACACAAGGTGATTGTGGAGGGGTAAGTCTTCACGGTACTTGGAATTGACGTTGGCCAAACTCACTCGGGCTCCTTGGAGGGTATACCCACGATTATGTGTGGGAGCTTGAACCAGGGTGTAAGTCCATTAAGCAGGTCATCAATGTAATGTTTCCACCCGCTCTATCTCATCCCCTTATTACATTTTTCTCGCGATGTTGGATTTCATCACCAACTAGTGTGCTCATTGTGAGAAGGTTTTGTTTGCTTGCTTTCTTACTAGATTTTTAGCGTGTACTGTTTGTTCTCCCTAGTGGACTCTAGATTGGATTTTTGTTTTTAATGGCGTCAGTTCCCAAAATGACCAATGAAGGAACCTCTTCTCTAGGGGAACCTTTTGTTTTTCCTTCTTACAGAAACATTGGTCCTCCTCACATCTCTACTTTGAGCCTTCCAGGTCTCAGAATTGGATTACCGGTATGGTTGTTTTCCACTTAGGTAATCCCAAATGTAGTAAGTGCTTCGGTTGTAATCACTTCCCCCCAAGAGCATCAACCTCATGTTGATCCTTCACCTTCTTCACCAGTAAGGTCTTCTTCACCTTCTTCGCTTGCAAGGTCGCCTTCCATTTCATCTTCTTCGTCGGGTGAAAGTTCTGAAGCTAGTAACTTGGTGAATAAGAAGAAGAAGAAAAGAAATATTAAGAATAAGAAAGATAAAAAAGGGTCAAAACCTCCAACCACTTTCAAACATGTTGGGAAACAACCAATTACTGTTAATCATGTTGGGAGTGTTGATGATGTCAAGATCACCCAAACAAATCGTAAGCCCATGTACCCTTGCAGACTTTGTAAGGGTAGCCATCTTCTTAAGGATTTCCTTGGTCTATCCAATGTTATAGAAGTATGGTCTACGCACCCTCGCCAACCCATGTCGTTAGCCTATGAACAACATGCTGATGAATTCTCGTCGACTAGTCACAATATATTTGGGAAGAAGAAAAGTAGATCCAAGTTCCCATGTATGTTATGTAAAGGGCGTCATCTAACTCATCTTTGCCCTTGTATGGACAAAGCCTCGAAATTATTGGAAGACATGACTATTTCACAGCCTCAAATTCTAGCTGCTTATCACAAGCTTTCTCTCCACCCACCTGTAGTTGATGGAATGATCAATCTGGTTCCCCCTTCGGTCAGTCCGGTTGATTAAGTGGTCAATCTGGTCACATCCTTAACTGAACCAGTTGACAAAGTGGTTGATCTGATCCCATCGTCGGTCGATCCCACTCTCCCTTTAGAGAGTGTTAACAAAGTGGTTGATCCGATCCCATCGTCGATCGATCCCACTCTCCCTTTAGAGAGTGTTAACAAAGTGGTTGATCCGATCCCATCTTCGATCGATCCCACTCTCCTGTTAGAGAGTGAAACCCAAGCAATCGATCCATTTCCACCTGTCGGCCCCATTCTCCCCTTGGAGAATGAAACCCAAGTGGTCAATCTGATCTTACCATCGGTTGATCCTACTCTCCCGCTAGAGAGTAAACCTGATATTGCCCATGTTTTTCTCGTTGATACAAAATCTACCATGCCGGGGGAGATTCCTCCTTCTCCCATGGAACCCCCTCCAAGTTATGAGGCCATCCATTTTGATTGGGGTATGCCAATTGGACCTCGTCTTCCCTCTCACATTCCTTTCCAAATTACAGTACAGGTTTGTGGTCGAGATGTTCCTCAGATACTGATAGATGAAGGTGCATCCGTTAGTATTTTGTCCTCTTTTTCTTGGCAAGCTTTGGGTTGTCCTCCACTTGTGCCGGTTACACAGAATATGTTAGCTTTTAACAAAAGAAATAGTCAACCTTTAGGGACCCTTCCTTAGTTTCCTATAACTTTGGGAGGGAAAACTATCTTTATTGACATCATGGTAGTCCAAGACCCCTTGGATTTTTCTTTTCTCCTTGGGCGCGATTATGTCTATGCCATGAAAGCTATTGTGTCTACTCTTTTTCATGTGATATCTTTCCCTCATGATGGACAGGTTCTGACTGTTGATCAACTTTCATTCATTGACCTCGACTGGATTGCCTCCCTGAATGTTTCTTATATGCAGATGGTATCACCCCCACCACAGGTCAATTATGTGGCGTTGTCACCCATGGCTTCAACTTCTAATGACTTAGATCCAGTAGTTGACATGGTGATGTCTTCGATAGGGTTGTTAGAGCCTGATCTCTTTACTCTTGTTGCGACCCTCAACATGGTGTCCTTCCATAGTGTGTTTCTTCCTTCCAACAAAGACATCTTGGAAGCCATGACCGAGTTTTTTCCCTTGACATGGTCTCCTTTTGGAGCATTGTCCTCTTGGAATCCATGATCAAGAAGATTTCAAGGATAGTTTTTGCATCTCTGAGGAAACCTCGTTAAAAAATGAAACAAAGGTTCTTGAACATGGTTTTCTGATTTCAAGATTGTTAAAAAATGAAACCAACTGTGAGGATAGTTTTCGCATCTCTGTAGCAACCTCATTAAAAAATGAAATAGATCTTATAAGGATAGTTCTGCATCTTGTGGCAACCTCGTTAAAAAATGAAACAACTTCCCCCTCTCCATTTGGGTCAAGTCCTACGTATAGTATTTGAAGCTTCATTTCTTTCTCCTTCGCAGTTGGATGAAATGAAGCTTGGGGGAAATTCTTTCAGCCTCTGGACTTCATGCTGAATTTAGAGCTGCTAGTTTCTTAAGCTGGGGGCTAAGTACCAACCATCCCTGTGTTATGTGTTGGGAATTCCAAGCATACTTTTCTATGGTTCAAGCTTGTGTAAAAATGAAACCACTTACCTCAAGCATAGTTTCCTCTAGTTCAAGCTTGTGTAAAAATGAAACCAGGTCCAAGCATAGTTTCCTCTGGTTCAATCTTGTGTAAAAATGAAACTAGGTCCAAGCATAGTTTTGTTTTGTTTTAAAGCTTGCGTAAAAATGAAAAAAATCCCGAGCTTAGTCTTTGTTCTTTCTCATGCTCGTAAATACATGAGAATAAGTTACCGAACTTAGTCTTTGTTCTTTATTGTGCTCGTAAATACGTGAGAATGCAACCGAGTATACTTTTATCACTTTTTCGGACTCGTAAAGGTTATACGAAAAAGGAACTCACTGGAGTTCCCTTTAAGCTCTTTTCAGACTCTCTAAACGTGAAAAGATTGTCGAGAGACCTTGTTCTCTTCACACTCGTTAAAGTATTTGAAGAAAACATCTATTGAGCGATAGTTTATCTCTTTTTTTGTCTCATTAGACTACTTTACGAAAAAGGAACCGAGAGAGTTCTCTTTAAGTGTTTTTCAGACTCTCTAAACATGAAAAACCCCTGAGTTTTCTTTCTTTGGACTTGTTAAACAAACATCCAAAGGCCCATATGGGACCGAACCAATCCTTCTTAGGGTTTGTTAAACATACTCCGAGGGACTCGTCCGAAGGATGAGCTTAAATTGACAAGCATATGCTATCCTCCTCAAGCTTGAGTAAAAATAAAGAGGTACTCGCCATAAATGGTGGGGGAAAAATTGGGAAAGAAATGTGTCTAAACCTGTATTCCATGGAAGAGTCGCTTTTGAACATGACACCCTTTCACTCGCCTTGTGTCTAGGTTGGAAAATCCGCTCGTCTCTTGATCGTACTCCTTATAAGATTACAAATTGGTCTATGATCCCTGTTGTTGAGTCAGTGTTTCCAAGACAGTTTTCGTGTCGTCAATATGTTCAAAAAATAAGTTCAACCCAGAAATCCTTCTATTGCGTCGGCCATTTCTACAGTCCTTAAGCCTTCTATTGCGTCTACCATCCCTGAGTCAGTCCTAAATCACTTGTTACTTTGACCTACACCAAATCTTGTTACTTGTTTCGAGTCATTGATGTGGGATACATTAAGGCCCTCCTGTGAGGAGTCTTTTCCTGTCAACTTCAACTCATTATCCATGAATTAGACTTAGAAACTAATTCGTACCTTGGAACTTGCATGCCTCAATGATAGGTTTCCTCGCTTTCGACAGTGGGTTTTCATTATTGACCCCTAATCGGAAGATTCCGCCGAGTGTTCGACTTCAACTCATTTATTCACATTCATTGGATTGTACTAGTGTACCTTGGGATTCATTGACATTAATGGTGATTTCCCTCTCACTTATTAACGATATACACTAATGACTGGTAATCAAGTGATTTCTACCATGTTCGACTTCAACACATGTATTCACATGGTTATATTCGTACTATAGAGTGGTGGAGATGAAGAACCTGGATATTTTCTGACAGATCCAGGTTGCGTTGGAGTATATTCAGTGTACTGTTGCATAGATCCACATTGTATGTCTGGTGGCTATGTTCAAATTTGAAACTTTAACGCATAGATCCACAGTGTATTTTTGGTGGCTATGTTCAGATTTGATTCATAATGGCATGGATCCACGGTGTATGTTTGGTGGCCATGTCCTTGTCTTACTTGACATGGATCTTTGCATGTCAACATTTATGCTTTGAGTCATTTGTATTCTGAGTATGGGAATGCCTACCTCAGTGATGATGTATTATTGTACTGTATTTCCTTGTTTGTTGGCAAGTTTTCGACCGACTGTTCCTTGTTCCCTACACACACTTGACAAAGTATTTAAGCTATCACTCTGTTCTAACTTCATACTTTGGGGGGCTCTCTGTTACACATTATTTTCATTATCCCTATGACCGTTAATGATGTAAACCTATCTGTAGTCTTCAGAGGGGTCAGTGGCCTGAGTTCTTGAAGAAAGAAGGGAGAAGAACTTTTTTTGAGAAAAGAAGTTGCATTTTCCTTTGTAAAAACCCTATAAAAAAGGAAGTTCGCAGGCTGCATTATAGCCAGGGTGTGAGAATGCCTGATTCTCGTAGGCTGCATCATAGCTAGGTCGCGAGGAGTTCACAGTCTACTCTATAGGCAGGGTGCAAGAATGCTTACACGTGGGAAAAACGAGCGGTTTCTCGAATCTTCTAGAAGGAGAAACTTCCATGGTGAGGTGGCATCTGAATGGTTTGGATCTTACTCGCTTTCATGATTTAGTGGGATCATCCTAACCTCCTCACCTTATCCTCTTAATCTTATAAAAGGAGAGGAGCTCTCACGAAGAAGGGCTAAGTTGGATTTGGCTTGGAATTATTAGCTTGGTTGGAGTGTCTTTGAGTTTTGCCTTTGTCAAGATAGGTTGTGAATATTATCAGATCTATGCTTTTAGAATTCCTGGAGTGGAAGTGTGTGGGGAACAGAGGACATTTGGAAGGGACCTTACGACATCAAGGCCATGGTTGTAATCTCTCTTTCACATTTAATATGATACAGTAATATGATTCTTTCCTATAAAGCTTGTTGTGTTTTATTGTATGATTCCTTGATCACATACATAGGTTTATATTGAGTTCATGCTATTACTATCACTTTGGTTGGTTGCGTTCTTTTGCAGGTTCATTGTTGTATGAGCATTGGAACGGAGCTAGGATGGCGATGGCGAGAGGAAGTGACATTTAAACAGTATGTCACCTATCTCTCTTTAGTTAGTAAATTCAATATTTAAAACTTAAGGAAAGCGTCATGTTCTAGTGTGTTTTGTTCTAGATCTAGGTGGGTCTAGGGAGATCAGTTAGTGTCCACATATAATGATTTATCCTATAACAATAGTGCACTTGGAGTAGTATTAAGAGGATCCCGAACCAAGTTCGCAGGAGAGTCGGCCTACAAAGGTTGTAATTTTTGATCTTTGCATTGGAATAAAATAATCTTTTTCCTGTCCCAAATAATGTCTTTATGTCTTTCATTTGATTTATGTATAATGATTTATATCTAACCCTAATTGATGAGTAGAAATAGAATGCTTGTAGCGTTGTTTTCCTAAGTGCTTGTTGACGCCAAAAGACTAGAGAGTCTCAAGCATCAACATTTTCAACCTCCCATGGGGCCAGGTGAGAAGAAGCGATAATATCACACTAGGATTAAATCCCTAGACAAGAATGCACATTGAACTTTAAGTTAAATTTCTCCTAACCTACAATCCAAGCATAGATCCCCTTGGCATATAATTTTTCATTTTAGCAATATTTAATTTTTATGCGATTTATTGGTTTTCATGCTATTTACTATTCTAATTACTTATATGTGGGTTTGTACATTTGATGTAACAAAAATTAAATTTAATAAGTGAATACCATGAATAAAAGGAAACAAATGTTTAATTGCATTTATTTAGCAAAAACCCAAAAATTTGAAAAGATTAACCTAAAATTAAAAAAAAAAGGACTAAATTAATTAACACAAGTTAGTAATCACCAAATAAATATTGAACATTAAGTGGAAAACGCATTGTAATGATTATTATTTTAACATTTCTTTTTATAATTAATACAAAACTATTTACAAAAATAGAATAAATAGAAAGAAACAAAAGTTACAGCTGGAAACAATTATATATATATATATATATATATATATATATCCATTAGCCATTAGCCATAGTACACTAGCTTCTTTTGAAATTATGTAATTTCTTTTTTTATTTTGTTTTTGTTTTCTGAATTTAAAGTATTAAATTAGTAGAAACGAGAAAAACTAAGGGCTTTAAAAAAATCGAGGAGATATCTAGAATGACAAAGAATTGATATCCATTAAAAAGCTTTCATACAAAATCATAAAACATCAAAATCTTCAAGTCTCTAAGTAGACGACGACCAGGTATATGATATTCAACCCTTCTAGACGCAACACACAATAGAAAGATCAAGCATAAAAAAGAAAAAGAGAGCTGAGCCAAGAAGGAATCGATCCATGGTGGCGAATCACGAGGAAAGGACCTGCATAATAAAACTAATTAGCGCTGAATCAAATCGAGACATATTACAACAAACTAAACAAGTAAATCTTTACCTCATTAATGCCAACAAACTCATCCTTGCTTATCCTCTTCGCTGTTTCGCAAGACCACCTGCTGCCAAAGATTTCACCAGTCTCTACTGAAAATGTAATGAAAGAATGAAATGGAAGATCCCTCCCAACACTCACAACATACTACTCTCTTAAAATTCTGCCTAAGTTCTCTCTCTGAGTTTTATTTATGAGACAATACTTCCTTTAGAAAAAATTTGTATTCTCTGACTTCCCCTTGGTAGGCTGCGCGCTATTTCTTTTATATCAGTTGGTAGGCAGTTCCAGTGGTTAAGTAATTAAGGACAATTTCATTTTAAACAAACTCAAGCTCATACAGTCTTGAACTGATTAGAACTGCCTCCTTTATTTTAATTTAATAAAAAAAGTACCTGTTGATAATTTCCAATGTTGCTTTACGCATATCTCTCCCTTAAATAATAATTGATCAAAACTCTCATCCACATCATTTTTGAAATTTCAATTGGTCTCCGTATTGTGATCTATCCCCATGAAGGTCTCTGCGTCTTCCATGCATCTCGTATATTCCTTATATCATATAGGCTTGGGTCTCGTCGACTTAATGTATCACTACAACTTCAGTTCGCGTTTTATATTTTTGCAATCAATTGTAATCTTGACAACGATGTTTCCGTTATTCATAATTTTTGATTGCTTCATCTTGTTGTTCAACAACTTTTCCATGACAAAACTGAGATCATCTGGTCGGTTGCATCTATGTTGCATGATAGATGGGATATATTTAATGTAATCGATCTGTAATATGTCTCCATGATTTTATATTTTGCAGAGTGGGAGAAATATCTTTCACGCATGTCTCGATCAACTGAAGTCTGGATGAATATTGATAAAGCTCCCATGTTTGTCTTCGTAAGGAATATAACATAGAAAACCATGGAAATTCCAAGTGCACTCCTTGGAAACATATAATAAAGTATATGTTTTCATAAAATGCCAAGGTCATTACTCCAAGACGTGATAGAATACCTAGGAAAAGAGAGGCATGAAAAATATATTTGGACTTGGATTATGAGTGTACAAATGACAGGGTTAGTCATGCAGAGAATGAGGGAAGTAAGTAATATGTGCGATAAGTCAAGAGCTGAGCTATAATAATTTTGTCGAGTGCATTGCACCAATTCTAGCATGAGCATGTGAGACTTTGTGCAAGAAAGAACAATGCACCAATATTCAATGATAAAAAGCAAAGCTTTGTGCAAGTAGTGTGATTGGAGAGGGATCATGACAACACTTTGCTAGCTAAGTCTTGTTGAAAAAAATCATCATCAACAATTGCCAACCAACAAATGTGCGTCACTTACAGTGGCGTGAAAGCTTCAAACAATAAATTACAATCTTTGATTCTCAGGAAGAAATGGAAAGGGAAGGGTAGTGACAGGACTGAGGGTGACTCGATGTGGGACGAGAAAAGGCTTATAGAGTTGGGTGGACCAGGTTATACAACATGGGGAGACAAAATGGAGGTAAGGGATTCATTGATCAAGAATACATGAATAACTCATGGAAAGTGGTAAGTATGAGGAGGTTTGGACTTGTTGTATAACCCGAAGGGACAACTCTTTGAAACTTGACAAAAAGATTACGCGGCTAGAAAAATGTAGTGGATGTGCATTGAGGAAAAGACCCAAAACATTGAGTGTCCACAACGCGTATGCTGGAGGCATATCAAAATTATGGGGATGAAGAAAGGGAAAGAAGGAGAAGGGGACAATATTGATGAATGTGGCGAGCGAGGATGTCCCACGTAGCAAGCGAATGGTAGACAAGCACAAAATCATGACAAAGGAAGACAACTTAGTTCACCTGCAAGTTTGTTATCCACCAAAACACATTTGGTCAATCAACTAAAAATATACAGATAGTATTCCTTTTAATATCACCAATCATTGTTCCATCACTTCTGGCCGTAAGAAAAGGAAAAACGAAAAGGAAGAAAAAAGAAATAAAAGCGAGAAAATAAACTAAATAAAAGAAAAAACAACCCAAAACTAATCTAGCCCTTCCCATTTTTTTTTATTGTTATTATTATATATATATTTTATTTTGTTTATTTATTTACAAAGGGAAGAATCGTTAGCTTGAACTCAAGTCAGATGAAATTTAGTGTAAAGGAATGCATCATTTGCTTTGTGCGTGGGTCTTATGAGTTCGAAAAACTTGTATATGGAGGGACTGCCAAAATACCAACCAATAGATGTATATTGTGCGCATATATAATTAATCAAAATCCAAAAGAAATGACCACCAACCTCCAAGACATGCCAACCAACAGATGCTTTACCAGGATTGATGAAGGTATTGATCGAATTAGATTTAGGGTTTAGGGTTTGTACCTCAAATGGATGATTCATGAGTTCATCAAACAAATTAATATCACCTCTCGGGACCTTTCTCTCAAGAACATGATCGTTATGATGCAAAGAAGATTGATAACATGGATTAGAAAACATAAGAATGTCCCTACAATAATTACTATCATTGAAATAAAAATTGCACACAGGAGGGACTTGTTTGATGGCGTCAGGTCCTTTATCCGCTTTTGATTGAAACAAATGATTAGCGAAAATTTTATACAAATTAGAATCTTGATTGGACTCATAGATATCAACACTATTAAAGTCATGTTGATTCTCATCAATTTGCATTGACCACTTATTAGCATCATCATCGAATACAAATGTATCATAAGTTGGTTTGACATAATTATCATATATTTCTTCATTTGCATAATCAAAATTTCCATTGTATGCGTACGGATAAGAAGCTTGAAATGAAAGGTGATTTTGGATATGAGATTTAAGAAGGGTGTGAGAGGTGGATTGGTCACTAAGCATCATGATATAATCATGATCCTCCTCATATTCAAGCTCTTGACCACAATTATTTGGTTCATTATTATTAGTTCCTATGAGAGAGGGCTCCCGAGAGATACTCCCAGTATGATTTGAGGATTGAGACTCAAGAAAGGACATGCGATCTTGCAAGCTCTTAATGATGGGGATTAAAGAAGACAACTCCTTGTGTGAATCATAAATGCCAAAGGAGTAACTTGTTCTATGGTTTTGTTCTTTGAAGTTGAGGCAAGTAGATAGGGCTAGCTCTAGGTTTTGAACATTCTTTTCTTCCAACCACCATATCGGTAAAGAGGGGGAAAAAGTTCATAGTAATGCAATAGAGCAACCAAGTTGGTAGGGTGAATGGCAGTAGGGATTAGATTATGCAACTTGATAAACTGAAGATTAAAAGTAAGAACACTCTCATTATCCTTCATGCGTAATTGATTAAAACTCTTAAGATGCTTGTAAGGATTATCCAAATTCTCAAAAGTAGATGTAAACCAGTAAGACAACTCGAACCAGGTAGAAATGCATCCATCGGGAAGGATGGAAAATAAGGAGGCGAAATCACCTTGAAGGGAATTCATAAACAATAGCATACAACTATCGTTATTATTTACTTCGAGAATGGCGCAAGCATTTGAAAATGCACGAAGCTGTTCAATAGTTGTAACAGTTCCATCACCATGGAAGAGAGGCAAATGATTCTTGAATTTGTGAGGTAAAGGGTTCATCGGCTGAGCGAACTTCAAGGGAGTGGGCACAAACCAAGGGGAACTGTTTAGGTTTTCTTCGAACTCAAACATGCCATACTTGCGAAATACTTTCCCAGGGTCAGTAGCTAGAACCACAGGGTTACAACCACTAAACATACTTCCAATTGGTTGAGACATAGAGGTATAGGAAAAGTAAAAATTTGAAAGAATTAAAACAAAAACTAGGAATGAACCATTGAACGATTCTCCTCAGTATGGTCGCCAAAAATATGTTGACACAAAAAGACTAGAGAGTCTCAAGCGTCAACATTTTCAACCTCTCGCAGGGCTAGGCGAGAAGAAGTGGGAATATCACCCTAGGCTTAAAGCCCCAGACAAGAATGTACATTGAACTTTAAGTTAAATTTCTCCTAACCTACAGTCCAAGCATACATCCCCTTGCCCTATAATTTTTCCTTTTAGCAATATATTTTTTTATACGATTGATTGATTTTCATGCTATTTACTATTCTAATTACTTCTATGTGGGTTTGTATATTTGATGTAATGAAAATTAAATTTAATAAGTGAATATCATGAATAAAAGGAAACAAATATTTAATTGCATTTATTTAGCAAAAACCCAAAACTTTGAAAAGATTAACCTATTTAAAAAAAAAAAAGACTAAATTAATTAACACAAGTTAGTAATCACCAAATAAATATTCAACATTAAGTGGAAAAAGTAGTGTAATGATTATTATTTTAACATTTTTTTATAATTAATACAAAACTATTTACACAAATAGAATAAATAGAAAGAAACACAAGTTACAACTGGAAACAATTAAAGAAAGGAATATATATATATATATATATATATATATATATATATATATATATATATATATATATATATATATATATATATATAT
>ML786148.1:214448-232955 GCA_009831015.1 Picea engelmannii | reverse complement strand
TCGAATCAAATCGGGCCATATTTTTTTTTTTTGGTAAGTTAGTTGTTGTATTGGATCATGAATAAGTTACAGATGTTTGAAATGCCCTATCTTACGTGGGAGCGATGCCCTTCTGGGAAACCACCGCTGCCCTTTGTACCAACAAAATGATGATTCTTAGTCCTACTTGGCAGCGGTTCCCTTTCGGGAAACCACCACTGTCGATTTTTCAAAAAATAAGGTGCACCATGTCGATGCCACGCAGGGAAGATACTATTGTATAAAAATATATAAAATAACAGAAAAATTCGGCTAGCCTTCCCTGGCTACCTGTGAGACGAGTTCAACGTAAACATGGAAATAGATGAGAATTAGAAACCTGGACCGAGTCTAGGCCTGATGTCAACACGTCGCGCCTATGACTTGCCCTTGTTGCAGTCCATCATTGCCTGTCAAAGGTCTTGGAGGAAGGCCATTAGCTTGTCTACTCATCTCCAACGATCGACGTCACTATTCTGCCCGTCGAACATGATTGTCTTGATCTCCCTCAGGTCCCGTTTGATGTCGCTCAGGTCCCTTTGCAGGTTACACATGGTGTCCATGTCCAGTGCTTGGTCCCGATACCCATCATCTGGAGAGGTCGAGGAGGTTGAGGAGGTGGAGGGGGAGAGGCCGGGGTGAGGTGGGTGGCGAGGGGGATAAGGAGGAGGTGAAGGGCGACGAGGGGGGGTTTGAGGGGGAGGCGCATAACCCAACAAATTTCCATAGAGGTCGAACCACTTGACCCTACAACCATAGGGGTTCGAGAGGGGAGAGAGCCCAATGATGGGGTCAATGAGGGGCTGAGCGGGGATGGGCGTTTCAATTGAGGCTAGGATGGAGGGAAGTTCTGCTATAGGAGGAGGAGGGTGAGGTGCCACATCCGCAAGGCCCAAGTCAGGAAAAAAAATCGCCTTAGGGGGATGTTCATAATATTGACAACGGTGTTTCCGTTATTCATAATTTTTGATTGCTTCATCTTGTTGTTCAACAACTTTTCCATGAAAAAACTGAGATCATCTGGCCGGTTGCATCTATGCTGCATGATAGCTGGGATATATTTAATGTAATCGATCTTTAATATGTCTCCATGATTTTGTATTTTGCACAGTGGGAGAAATATCTTTCACGCATGTCTCGGTCAACTGAAGTCTGTAGGAAGATTGATAAATCTCCCATGTTTGTCTTCGTAAGGAATATAACATTGAAAACCATGGAAATTCCAAGCACACTCCGTAGTTCCAAGTCCCTTCTTTCCTGCAGTTCCTTTCAAGTATTTGTGCAACTAAGTTGAAGCGCTCGCTGAGTATTTGGAATGTTGTTCACATCAAGATGAAGAGTCTTTGAAAGCCTCGGTGGGAAAGGAAAATCCAATAATTGATCAATAAGGGTAGCTCTTCATAGAAGATGACTTGGGCATAAATGGATTTGACAAAATACATCCCTTATAATATTCCATCGCTACTAATCCAATCAAGCGGTATGATTCAGACAACCACCGCAAACGAAAATATTAAAAGGATAACGCACACTGATTACATAATGTGATTATATGTGCATCCATTTGGTGACTCCAGATGTCCTTTGAACTGAGCAACCTTTCTCATAACCAGGCATATCCAAGCACTTTTAGCTATTGTCTGGAAAAGAAACACTCTAAAAGATTGTGATCTATACGTCTTAGTCTCCTTTAGATCAATAAACCTTCATTCCTTGAATCAATATTTATTAAGAGAGAATTCAGTGTCCTTATCTTCGTGTGTTAAAAATGATTTTTTAAGTATCACAATACTTTAGCTTTACTCATAATACATATTTTCTATTTGGTAATAATGGATCTGGAATCTGCCCACTTATTATCTCAACATCAAGCTGGAAACATATTAACTGTCCTTCAAAAGTTGATAACTTCATGTGTACACAGTCACAAGCTTTTCTTTTACTTTATTTAAAACTTAATGGTCCTATGATAGGACTTTCCATTGATAATATGATTAGACTCTCTCGTTTCCTCTTTGAAATAGATCTAAATCGAAAGACAATATGAATTCCCTCAAATGGTCTTAAATGATGTGAAACAAAATATGGCCATATAATAAAGTATATGTTTTCATAAAATGCCAATGTCATTACTCCAAGACGTGGTAGAATACCTAAGAAAAGAGAGGCATGAAAAATATAATTGGACCTGGATTATGAGTGTACAAATGACAAGGTTAGTCATGCGGAGAATAAGGGAAGTAAGTAATATGTGCTATAAGTCAAGAGCAAAGCTATAATAATTTCGTCGAGTCCATTGTGCCAATTTTAGAAGGAGCATGTGATACTTTGTGCAAGCAAGAACAATGCACCAATATTCAACGATAAAAAGCAAATCTTTGCGCAAGTAGTGTGAGTGGAGAGGGATCTTGGAAACACTTTGCCAGCTAAGTACTGTTGACAAAAATGATCGTCAACGGTGCTCTTGCAGGTCATCTTTGGGAGGAGACTTGCAGCCTGGGAAGCTACAAAGCTGGAGGTGTTCTACATCAAACGTTGGACTAAAGGTACTACTTCTGACCTACTTTCCTATCTCTTTCTGTTCATCTATTTAGAGTGTTTGGGGTAGTTTAGGAATTATATTTTCTTTTAAGGGAGATCAAAGCTCTACCTATACTTTGACCCGGGTATAATAATAGGGGGATTTTCCCCACTAGCAAAAATGCATTGACTAAGATCTGCAATGTAAACAAGGATGATTGGGACTTGAAAATACCAGTAGTATTATGGGCATACATGACCACATGCAATAAGTTGACAGGGCAAACACCATTCAGACTGGTGTATGGACATGAAGCAAATGGTGCCATTAGAATTTATAGTACCTAGTCTGCGCATAACAACAATTACCAACATGACAAAAATAGGCGTAGTACAAGAGAGGCTAACCCAAATAATGGAAATGGAAGAGGATAGGATTTTGGCGGGATTTCACTAGGAAGTACAAAAAGCAAGGGAAAAATCCTGACATGACAAACATATTAACAGGAAAATCTTTAAGGAGGGAGACCTAGTTCTTCTCTATGACAACAAATTTTTGCAACACCCTTGTAAGTTTAGAATGCACTGACTAGGGACATATGAAGTAAAAATTGTCACAAATGGGGGATTTGTGCAACTAAAGGACTTGGGAGGAACATAACTGCAAGGAATGGTCAACGATAGTCGACTGAAACTGTACAGGAACAATCGACCTACTAACTGTTAAAAGTTACATTGCAGTAAGAAAGTCATGTATATAGTGTAGTATAGTAGATATTAGGAAAGAAAACTGATAAAAAATAATAAAAAGGGGAAAAAGAAGAAAAAACAAAAATAGAAAAAGAAGAAAAACACAAAAAGAGGTAGAAGTTGACTAAACAACAAGAAATTGGGAAATAATTCGCGCACAACAATTACTGTGACAACATAGAAAGACAACGCCCAGGACAAGTTGAACTCGACGCAAATGCATAGAAAAGATGAAAAACAATTATGACTGGGTCTATAAAGTGAGAAAAACACTCTAATTCTACACTTAGTAATTTTTGAGCATAGAACAAGATATGAGTGCGCTCCCTAGCTAGAACTGTGCGAAGAAGCGAGCGAGTGTGCAAATTGGATAAAAGATGAGACCACTAAAGTTTGGAGCTCCAGGATAGTACGTACGGATTACTCGATAGGGCCAAAGGTGGAAGAAAATGATGAGGGTGCTCGAGAACATTATTGAGCTTGAATATGTCACTACTTCGGACACAGGGTCAATCAACCCGACATGGGTTGAGGAAGAAACATCGACAAGGACGGAAGGAGAAGTAGGGAAGAGTTCTACGACTTGAAATGAAACTCTGAACCCTAATCCTGAAATACTCACTAAACTTGATGAAACGACATGTCAATAACAGGGCCGCAACCTAGAAGAAGTGTTGGTCGATGACATCAGCAACCGATTGGACTTCAAGAGGGAGGAAGATGATGCATAAACAATAGAGGCAGGCCCATCTATTGTCGGATAGAGAGGAAAGTTGCAAGATGATACAAATATTACACTTCCATACCTCCCATATGTAGTGGTCACTGTGGACGACATGTTGGGAAAAGTACCTAAACCGAGGTATTCAGACCATGATGTGCGCCATACGACCAAATTCCTAGATTTGGCCGATGAAACCTACTTATCCAACATAGAGGAAATTGGACCCCTGGGAAAACCTATAATGGATCCCACACAGTGAATAACGAGGTTGTACAACTCCATAATAATGAACCTCCTGGATATACCACACTTTAGGTGCGGTAATAACATTAGGCTCTACGTCAAACAATTATTAGCCTGGGTACATGGCAACATCCTTTGGATGGATAGGCTGGTACAACTAGATGTGGCACTAATCGCCAGGATTACAATATTACCTACAGTTGGTGCATAGATAGAGGAGTACTTGGACAACAAGGTGCGCGAGAAGGAATTCACCGAGCTGGTAAAATCCCAATTTGGCACCAAGAGGGGAAACATGGGCATTGTGCTCAAAGACATTAATGACAATGCAACAAGGTTCACTAGCAAGATTATGGCTTGCAAGCTGCATAGGAAATGCAGGAAAGAAGAAGCTCCAGCAGAATTCATCGTAGTAGCCGTGCAGTGTGCGAAAGGAGTGATGGTCAGTTGGGCACCGTACCTCCTAAACTAATTTTTGGTTGATGGCAAAGATGTGCAAGATAATGGAACCGACTTCCATTACTCTTGATTCATCGTTCTTATAGCCTTAGAAGGGTGGTAGGAGCCAAAGTTTTCAGCCTTTTTGGATAGGAAAGGAAAGTGCTATGCGACCAGATATGAGTCCCTCTGACAGGTGAAGGACAATAAAAATCAGTAGGAAAACAACACGTTATTTGTGATGTTTCTTGAAGAAATACAACAACGCACAACCAATGTGTGGCACATTCCTATGGAGGTAGTCAAGGAAACTGAAGGGATAGCCAAGTTCAAGGCATCCATGCATCACATGTGGATCCAGGCCGCAAGGTTTCCAAAGAAGGCATGGATGGAGATGCAATATTGCATCACAAAGGAAGGAATTGACTAGATAATCAGAGACTGGCCAACGTAGTGGAATATGCAAGTAACAAAACCAACAAAAAATCCAGCCATGACACAATCCACCAAGCCTAAGGAAAAGGCTGAAGCAGGTTCCTCAACAAAAAAAATAGCCCAACTGATAACACTAGAAAATCTACAGTGCGGAATCAACCATCGGGACACAACTTAGTGCCCAAAAGACCAATAAGGACAACAATAATGACTAGGAAAAACATCGAACATGATTCTAGAAAGGGGGACACATCATAGGCTAGTGAAGAAAGGGTACAGGTTACAATGATTGGGGTGCAACCATCACAAAAAAAATGGAAGACAACACATGTAGAAGAGATGCGCAAAAAGAGGAAGTATACCATAGACGACCCAATCATCACCCTGACATAGGACGATGCTAAATTCTTCGCAGAAAAGGTCGAAGAAAGTGGTGAAGAGGTGGTTCGTGTTGCAGAGGCACAAAGATAAAATATCATGGCCAAACTCCTATAAGTCCATGAAACTCTACAACAATTACAGAGTCAAGCAATATCAAGTGTTAGCACTCCGTAAATTTGTTCGGCTCATAAAACAAACAACAAAGGTAACCTGCAAACCAACTTTAGAGCTGGGCACTAGCCTGCTCAGTTTAGAGAGGGATCTCTCGTGTCACTTGGTGTTTCTTTGACAATGAATGGATAGGTTTTGTTGTTTTGGGTTTTTTTTAATAAATTTGCTAACAAGAAGGGGAGGGACACTTAAGGCTATGGATTCAAACTTATGAAAATGAATGGAAACACTGAATCGCCAATATAACTCTCCATAGAATAAAGACTAAATGAGGTGATGAATATGAGTTATAAATTGAACTTTGCAGAGTGTAAGAAGAAAGGAGAAATCAAGTAACTGCATCAGAGCATTAATGCAATGAATTTTGGATTAGTTAGGAATAACTTAACACAATTTAAATTACTTAATCCAAGAGCATCACAAGATGAATTTTGGGCCTTTAAACTATCCAATTTAAACAAAAGACAGTGTAAATGGAATAAAAAATATAGGAAATACATACAAAGAGAGAAGACAAAACTCAGACCACCACCATTAGAATATTTTTCATGGAAACTTCAAGACTTCTGGATGTGTATTCAATTCAACTTCAGAAAATTACAAATTAAGTTTCAAACAACTAAAATCGCACCCTTGCACTTCTGCCAACATTAATACATGTGGAACCTCTAACACTTATACAATTCTAGTTCCTTCGGTGTGAAATCGATTACAATAACTGAAATGAAATGTTTCAGCTTCTGAAACTGATTACAATAATTACAAATGATAGTTTCAGTTTGAAAGTTATATTAATTAGCAAGGAAGACATTTCATGATCCAACTTATGATTCTTTTGACGCTTCAACTATCCAATTTAAATAGAATACAATGTAAATGGAATAAAAAATATAGGAAATACATACAAAGATAGAAGACAAAACTCAGACCACCACCATTAGAATATTTTTCATGGAAACTTCAAGACTTCTGGATGTGTATTCAATTCAACTTCAGAAAATTACAAATTAAGTTTTGAACAACTAAAATCGTGCCCTTGCACTTCTGCCAACATTAATACATGTGGAACCTCTAACACTTATACAATTCTAGTTCCTTCGGTGTGAAATCGATTACAATAACTGAAATGAAATGTTTCAGCTTCTGAAACTGGTTACAATAATTACAAATGACAGTTTCAGTTTGAAAGTTATAATAATTAGCAAGGAATACATTTCATGATCCAACTTATGATTGTTTTGACGCTTCAACTCCTTTCTTTGCCACTTGTTATGTTCTGGTCTTCTAGCTGGTTTTCTATCTTCAGTGACACCTGGACATCATTTAATGGACCTTGGAAAACTTCACTTTGTCTTACCTAGCCGTACGATCTCCTTCCATTGTAAGTCAGAAGGGATATCATAATCCATTATTTCTTTTATCAGGATCTCTAGGTCAATGCAGGAGGCATATGTCATGACTGGTAGTCCAATTTTCACTGTTTTGAATTGATTCAAAATCTAAAAATCTATAATGATATGTTCAACCTGGGTTACTCCTTCCAGGTTTTCCTCTAGGGTTTCAAACTTGGAGTGATCCATTCTGCACTGAGTCAGGCGAGCATTGTATTTTTCCCGATCATATAACTTTCCTTTTCCATCCCAAAATGGTGGGAGGCCTTTAATAAAAAATTCTTCAAACAGATCCTTGAACTCTTGCACACTTTGTTCCATCTGTGTTGACTTGGTTTGGATTGATTTCAATAGATTATGTTTTGCAATAACCCTCCTGGCCCATATGATCAATGTAGTTCTATATTTGACTCCAATGGTGTAAATTTCTACAGTAGGGATGGAGTTGAGCAAGTTTATGGAATTTTGGGCACACTCTGATGGTTTCTTTGCTAAAGTCTCATTTAGAATGGTGCACCTGCTTCTGGTTGTGATGGACATTCTGTCTTTATCACTGATGAAGTTTAAATACACTCTGAACTTGGCAACTTCAACAACTATAGAATCCTAGATGATATTCTTGGCTCCCTGCAACAATCCTTTGCCTCTTAATCTTATTTTCAACTTGTCTATCCTTTCTTGCAAGGCTTGATTATTCTTTTGAAATTGAGCCATTATTTCATCCTTTACTTGCATTTCCTACTTCAAATTCTCTAATTCCCCTTTTAACCCCTTTATTTATCCTACCTTCAAGCTAATTTGTGACATATCCTGGACAAGTCCTTTAGTGCTTGGCCCACCTTCTATAGAAGGAGGTACAACTGCAACCTTGTTCAACAATTCTGTTTGTCCTTGTGACCAATTCACCTTTTCTTGTTCTATCTGCAATGCCTTAGCCTTGTAGTCCAATACCTCTTGTCGAAATGCTTCTTTTTCCTATTCTAGAGAAACTAATTCTGTTCTTTGTGGATTCTCTGTGGTATGAATTTTCAGTTTCTTCTTCAAGATTTGAATTAGTTTTTATTTTTAATCCAATGAGTATTTCACCCCTTGAGGGCCTTCATATTATAGCCTCTTGACCCGAGTCTTCCAAGCTCTACTGGATGCCTTTTCTTTCCTCCACTGCCCTTCCAATTTTATTGCATAAGATGACAGCTTTGAATTGTTCAAGCATAGACTCAAGTAATCAGAATACAACATATCACTAGTATTCCTGTGGAATTTGACTTTGTTTGGAGCACTGATGTTGTCATACTTTATCTTGATCTCAGATACTTTGTCTTCATTTGTAACTACTATATTAAAGGTCCTCTTCTCAATATCCCTTACTGTGAACATAAAATATTTGTGCTGAGAAATATTTTCCACTTCAAGGACTAAATCCCTCATCTCACCCATAGCCATGTTTCCTTTCTCAACATATTGTTTTGCCAAATCTTATTTAGATTGATAATATGCCCTAGATGTCTTATCAAATATGTGTTTTTTGCTGCTAAAGGTTCTTGAGCTGCCTTCACTTTCGAGCTTTCTTCCCTTTTCAACCTGTACAATGCTAGTACCACTCTCCACCATATCTAGATTCACTTTTTATTCAGGCTCTTCCTCCTCTAAATCCACTATTTGTGGGGATTGTGTAATATTCATTTTCTCAAGGGCAGTCTGCTAATCACTAGTGCCCATGGCCTCTGAACTGCTTCTCTTGCTGTAAAAACTTACCTTGGGGACTTTGAATATTAGTTTCTGAGGATCTTGTTGTGTTTGAATCTGTTGCAGGGTTGTCTTTACTTGCTCTGTTTGAGTTGGTTGCAAGATTTCTTCCATATTGACAAAAAATTATAGGTTTTCCAGCTTATCAAAACCCTCAACATGTTCATGCTCATAAGGGGCATGTTTGTTCATCAATATTCTCTTGGATATGATTTGATGCAGATCATATCTTCTTCCCTGTAGCTGTGCAAAACCAAACTCTTTGAGATTTTCTTGAATATGAGATAAGCATGATCTAGTTTTGACAATGAAGGGGCCAATGATAAAAGGGAATTTGAGGTTGGAGACTTTATGTAATTTCAAGAAATGCTCTATCTCAGATATAATTCTTTTCTTGATGAATTCAAGGGCAAAGACTATGGGGATCAGAAAAATAGGAATCAAATAAGGGGATTCATGACAAAAATAAACCCAGATTACTTTTGAATGCATGAACAATACCCAGTCCCCTACTCTGCTTTCTGGATTTGGTTGTAGATAGCTTCTCATGCCATCCAGAACTCTAGGTAGGCTGGTGTTGAAAATCAAACTGTAAACCCTGGACATGACTTTGTTGATGAATATGAGCAATGTAATCCTCTTATATTCAGTTGATATGAAGGTTGCCTCAGGAAATTCTCTCTTATTTGTTTCTAGGAAAATCTTAAGCAAATGGGTATAATAGTTGAAATGCCTTAGAGAGAAAAAAATCACTAGCTGTTTATGGATATTATCAGCTATGAATTGATCAAAACTGATACAGACTCACATAGCAGATTCTGACTGAAAAAATGTCAATAGGAAACCCAACATGACCTCTACCACATGTTTGTCATTATCTAGACCTAAAATTTGACTCAACAAGGAACATACCCATTGAACCTTAATAACCACTATACTCACATTCATTGGCAAAGATAGACTCTTTGAAATATGTTTTGGTTTGACAATTTTCTGTAAAAACAAATCTCTGACTTATGATGGACACTCTTTGTATACCCTAATTATCTTTTCTTCATTGAAAGGTTCAAACACTGCAGAGAAATACTCTGGTATACTGAGGTCATCTCAAATTGATATAATCTCTACCATATACATGACCTTAGACCCCTGTTTATTTACGATGACTTTTTGTTCCTGTGAATATTTCTCTACACACCAACCTATGAATTCGGGAAAAGGGACAGCGAATTCGACGTCATAAGGGACTATGGTGACCTGGAATGATTCAAGGAATGGTACGTGCTTTCCTACATTATCAAACAGATTGATTCTGGACATAGAGATGGGCGAAATGGTGATTTTGGTGTCGAAAACGTTTGAATCTCAGTCAATTAGGGCTTCTTTGTTTGACACAGGGTCTTGCTCTGTTACAAAATTTATGATAGGGTCCATGGGGGCGATGAAAAATACCTAGAAATGAGTGGAAATGGCATGCAATGGTGCACTGTGAAGCTGCAGTCGGACGAAGGTGGTTGTGCCAAGTTAAAATGCTCCAGTATTTTTTGAAATAATAATAAAATACATGACAAACACCCTTTTATATATTTTCCAAATTTTGGGGGCGTGAGGAAGTGGTTTGGGGAAACCCACTTTTCACCCCGAAATGCATCTGGTGGCTCCACGTGGTCTCGACCAAAACCATGGTTTAGATTTCAGCCTGCTTTATGAAATTATCCTCTGCATTGCTTCTCCCCTCAAAATGATCCTCGACCGTCGATCTGGAGTGCTCATGATTTGTGACGTATCAAGTCCCATCACCTTAGCGCCCCCGCCGGACTTAGCCTCTACCTGCTAGTTTTAGCCCCGACCTCTATTTTGTCAAGCTTCCAAACCGGTTTAACACCTTGCTAATTCTTGAAATATTGATTTCACATGAACATTTTAATGGTGATAACACCAGGCCACAACACAATGACATAAAAAGACACAACGACCCCCTGCACAAAAATAAGGAGAGGAGACATTTCAGTTGATAGTACAAGGAATTGACACATTCATAGTCACTCGCTAAATAATCAAAATGGATTAAGAGACTACACAGAAACCCATGGGGGAAATTGAGCAATTTGAAGTGGTCATGGCACAGATACCCACCAAAGAATTATATGGACTCCAGGCCAGTATAATGAAAGAAGTACAATCTAGAGCCCGCTCGGATGTGACTTACTTGGAGGTGGGTAGAGGAGTCACTGAAATGTTATAAATCACCTGCGACCAACTGACCTCTAAGAAAGAGGAGGAGAAAGAACACGCTGATAAGCTAGAGTAGGGGCTAATAATGGTATACGACTGCATCTCAGAAAGCATGCAGGAACCAGAGAGGAGTGCAGAAGAAAAGATAAAAATTATTTCACAGATGATCGAGGGATATAGGCAGGAAATCGAGGAGATAAAATAAAAGATTAATCCTATGACACCTCTTGAGGTTCGAGAACATAAATCTGCACTCCATATAGCAGAGATGGTAAAATAAGCGAGGGAATTCATAGAGATGTTCGACAAAACTGCACAGATTTGGACCGTTAGAGGAGGATGAAAAGGTCCAACAATTGGACCAACAAGAGGAGAAAATCAACACTTCCATACATGAGTTAAAACAACGGAAAAAAACAATGAGTATTACGAAGCACTTGAAGGGTACCCAGGAAATGAAGAATCTGCAGACAGAGTTAAAGACAACGACGATGAATAAGTAAGAAAGACAAGCCCAATTGGAACCCCTCCAAGAACAAGAAACACAAATTATTGCGCAACTGGAGGAAGAGAAGACAAGCATGGAATAAACACATTCAGAGGGCGCAACAGTACTACGAGAAGAGATAACAACACATATAGTCGAGGCACTAACAAAAAAATATGGGCATATGAAAAAAAAGGAAAAGAACTAGGAGAGAAGTTCCATAGTTTGGAAAAGGTGGTACAGGGAGTGTGCACTACATGAGTGACTCGGGACGAGCCATATGTCAGTGTTGGGGACATGTTGGGCACATGCCTATTTTGAAAAGGAAGTCTATTTTGGGCGCATGCCTATTTTGAGAAGGAAGTCTATTTTGGGCGCATGCCTATTTTGAGAAGGAAGTCTATTTTTGGTGCATGCCTATTTTTGGAGAAAGATCTATTTTGAGAAAGACCTATTTTTGGAAAGGAAGACCTAATTTTGGAGCACGTGCAACAAGTGGCAAGGAATTAGTATGCAAAAAAATAAGGAAAAGCAACATGAATGAGGAAAATCAATGTGGCGCACAGGCAGACAAGCCTAACCATGATATGGTTAGGGTTTTTGACAAGATTTTAATGACTATAAACCATAAAGTAGTATAAATAAGGACCTAGGAGGTCTATGGGAGTAGATATATATATATATATATATATATATATATATATATATATATATATATATATATATATATCAGTTGAGGAGATATCAGGTGAGGATAAAGAGATTTGATTATTATGAGCTTGTGGGTTGTTGATGATTGTAATAAGTCTTATAGAAGAGTCAAGTAAGGCAGTTTTTGAGGGTTAGGTCACAGGCCGAGGAGCCTGGTGTGATATAGTCAGGCTCATAAGGGTTCTTACCCTCAATATTGATTATATTATAGAAGATGTAATGTGCGCATCACAAAATTTTTCAACCAAAGAAATAAAAGAGTAGAGAAGCCATATCTTTGTGGACGTATCCCCAGGAGGGGGTGAACCATGATAAACCTTGCATGTTGTGTGATTGTTAATGAATTCTTTACTTCTTTTTGATCATTAGCTTAAGAATGAATGATTAAAGTAGCTTTATTAGCATGCATGCATAGGTTTAAAGACAAATAAATAATAGAAGTACTAGAATGATTAACAAGGATAATGCATAAGGAAGAAAGAACTCAATCCCAATCCCCACTCATTCCTAGACTACAAACACCTGAGTATTGCAGTCCCCCATAACATTTATCTTGGGTGAGACTACGTTGTGCACCCTATGCGCAACATTTCCTTCTGGATTACCAAGAGGGCAGATAGTTTTTGAGGGTTTTGTTGGAAACTTGTTTGAGAGCAGAACCTGGGTCAACCCAAGAAGAAGTTAAACAAAGCCGACATTTTTGAAGAAGAAGAATTGGATTGAAATGCATGAACCTATGATGATGTTATCATACAGAGACAAGGTCAACCTACATGGAGTATTGCGAATGAATAAAGAGAAAAAAAAAGAATCCATAAAAAGTCATTAGAATGAGCATCGGGAAGATCATCCCCCACCTCCGCCTCTGTACACTCGAGATCAACAGAAGGAGAAGAAGAAACACCAATGGACAAGAAAATAAGAAGAAAATAAAATATTCACAAGAAAAAGAATGATGCTGCCAAGAAAAAGAGAAAGTTGGAAGTAGAGAAAGCCAAGGTTGAGGAAGAAGCAAAAGAAGCAGCACAAAAGGAGATTGAGTGGAAAGAGGTAGCATAAAAGGAAGTACAAAATCAAGAGAAGTTGTAGAAAAAACAACGAAGGAAGTGACGAATAAAGCGACTAAGGAAGAGAGACAAAAGAAAAGCGATGATATGAGAGATGATGACACTCAACCAATGGATATTGATATCCAAGAAGTGTCAACAAAAAACACCAACAAAGAGGCACTACTAAAAAATCTATAACTGGGGTTTTGGGCTCCATTCCATCCAAGTGAAGTCCCAAATTTGAGAAGCTTCACTTAAAACAACAAGACCGGGAAGATCATGCAAGAACACATGAAGAAAGTGCCACAACTCAAGAGATGCCAGTCTCGGTCCTAACACAAATTCCTATAAGAGGGGAGGTTAGGGGAAATCCCATAGCTACTGCTATATTTGGCATCACATTCATGAGTGCAAATGAGGATAACATTAGGAGGTTGTGTCAAAAAAATCAGGAGAAAGAGGAAAAAATAAGGGAATTGGAAGAAAGACTCCAACACGTGAAAACCAATGAAAACAATATGCAGAGTTTCAAAGCTAGTGTTGATAAGGTTAGGAAAGAACTGGAAGAGGCCAATATAGATATCTATGCTCACTTACACATATTCCAACAAGAAACTACCACAATCATAGAGAAAAATAGTCAAATACAAGAAAAACTTACCTAGTTCAACACAATTCGAGAAGGCATCGACGACATTGATAGGTGGATTGCAAAAAATCCTGATGCACCAACTGAGCTATATCAACCATCAAACTCAGAGAGGAAGACATATCTATATTCACTAGACCGATGCTAACAAGCAGGGAAAAGAAAAAATAAAGAGGTCACTAAATCAATGGAAGTATGCTCGAGAATACATAAAGCCCCACATGAATTGATTAAAGGTAACCGACTAACTCAATTAGACGAGCTTGGTAAAAATATGGTCATAGAATAATTGGTAGACAGGGTGCACGATAACACAAATAAAAAATATCATTCGTCGAAGAAACTACCACAATTACTATAGATCTGATAGAGCAACATCTCCTACAACCTGTCAAATTGCATACCATGATACAAGCATCCGTGGCAACATTGTTAAAAGATATGAGCACCTCAAACATAACATAGCCATGCTTAATGCAACACTAGAAGAACTAACTTACCAAAGGATCAAATCTCTATATGATCATTTATAAGTGTGGATGACATACCTCAAGGGTAAAACTTTGTGAATAAAGACAAAATAGCGATAAAAAATTGCTACTACATGTCTCTTATTTTTTATTTTTCTCAACCAACTTCAATTTTGTCTTATTGTACACTTGTCATTAGGAAAAATGAAACCGAACAATTTTTGTAACCGTTTCTTTAAAAAAAATACAAAGAGTCTCTCATGAGTTACAAATTATTGTATAAAAGAGGGAAGATGCCATTTTGAAGGAGATCTTCAAGCATTGTATAGATCTAAGAACTAATTCAAGAACTTATACTTTGTTAATGAATATTGAGAAACCCTAAGGGCCAGTTTTCCGGAAGAAAGAAGAATTTATGTGTGAAGTTGTCTTTGCTGTGAACTACTTCAAGTGGGATGTATGTTATTCACATGGACTGTAAGAATGCTTGTTTTCCTATGGACTAATCTTATGCACTCTATGTTATTCTACAATTTTGGTTATTCTTTCTCATATCTTTAAGTCCTGAGACTGTTGAGTTGTTGACATATGTAGAAATATAATTTAGACTGTTCTGGTTATATGTATTTATGCACTTGTTTATGATTCTACACTTCTATTTCAGCTACATGTGTGGGAGTTTTATATAGAACTCAATTTTTTTTACAACTCACCTGGTTACCTTAGTATGCTCCTAGCTAGGATAGGGTAGGATATATTAGCAACATATTAGTTTACTTCCAGTATATAGTCTTCATCTACATATTTGCATTTCATATCCATTCACCATCCATATTCATCGGTAGACCGTACCACAATCGTTAAAAACCCAAAAAATAACAATGGCAACCGGGCCAAATTCTGGATGGGTCTCCTAAACCAAATGATGCATAGTATAGTTGGGACCATGTACCGAAGAGTACCCCTTACTATTGTCGGGAGAAGTCTGACCTATCAACATGACCCCAACTGGGATGGGGAACATTACACACTATTTATTCACATGTTGGGGATGCAGGTAATGATATATAGATTGGTATGGATGATTTCCTACGCAATACCCAAGCCATGGAGGGAATGATGCTACATTCATTCCAACAAAATGAACTAGGTGATGATGTTGATGTCGTGGATACCTTCTTCAAAATCTTGAAATCTACTTCCACCACCACCCCTTGCTTTGGTCGACAAGGGGTCAAGGTCTACCCGACTAGGGACAACAATGTTACTGTACAACTTGAGAGCAATGTATGGTATGTTAGACACATGTTTATCGACACTTTTGAGGCAACTAATTGTTAAGTCCCTAATTTTTTAAGAAATCTTGTCACGCAATGAAGGAAGAAAATGGTTGATTTTATTCATGCTTAATGACAATGTTTTTTTCTATTTCTCACTAATTGTAGGTTACTCTACGATAAGGTACTTTTGAGTTATAATGTCTTGCTTGATAGCTATGTAGAGGCAAAGAAAATGCTGAAAATTTTGCATGTTGAGTACAAATCATACCACGCACATCCGAATGATTGTATTCTATACAGAAACAAATATGCAGACATAGAGATATGTCCAAAATCTGGTCATGACAACTACCATAAATCAAACAACAAGGGTAAGGCACATGGTCCTCCTCATAAGATAATGAGGCACATGCCTATAATTCCAAGGATTCAAAGGCTCTTTCATTGAAAACAATTAGCTGTGTTGTAGGGGTGGCATGCCTCACATAGAAGTGATCCAAGAGTTATGTGAATCCTAGCAGATTCAATAGCCATGAAGCATATAGAAGATACATGGCCTAATAAATTCAAGGATGAAGTATGGAGTCTACGATTGAGCATAGCCATATATGGAGTTAACCCGTATTCCATCCAAAACACCAACTATTATGTTTTTTCAGTGGTAGTGATCAATAACAATATTCCCCCATGGTTGTTTGTGAAGAATGAACATCTTATGTTGTCTCTTATAGTCCTGGGTAGAAGACAAGTGAAGATAATGGATGTCTACCTCCAACCACTAATCGATGAATTTAAGAAATTATGGGAAGGGATACATGTATATGATGTATCAATACCCATCCCAAAGGAGAGGTATTTTACATTGCATGGCATATGTGCGTACACTATGCACAATTATCCAAGACTAGGAGTTTTCTTTGGTAAGCATGTTGATTGATTTGTTTATATATGTAATGTTATTTGGCATACTTAATTTGGCATAACTATATTTTTGACACTAACGTTCTCTGTATACAATAACATCACATGTCTTGTAAAAAAAGGGTATCATGGATGTAAATGTTGTGGACCTTCTATAAAGGCATATTCCTCCCATAAGAATACGCTTATAGAAGAGTTGCATCTATTTTCAAGGGTAAACTAGAGAGAACTTGGAGACTTGAAATAATGACATTGACATATTGAATTAGGGCATATGAAACAGAGAAGGAGAAGGAAATGAAAGACTTGTTTGATTCAAATGGGGAACCTATGTTTGATGATTCTGAATTTTTTGACACCTAAGTTGAGAAAATGCCCATTCAGATGAAAAGGAAATGTGTTTTATGAGCTTCCATATTTGGAGAATGTTAAGATTAGACACTTACTAAATCCCATGCATATATTTAAAAACGTTTCATCTTCTTTATGGAGGCACATATCATCGAATAAAAGCAAAACATTGGCTGTTATGAGAGATATTATTGCTTCAAATACTAAAAAGAGACATTGTCTAAGAAAAGAAACTGAAGTAGAGGTTGTTCCCTATTGGTATTTTATAGAAGGTGACGTCCCATGGATTTTGAAGAAAGACGATATTTCTATGGTGAAGGATGTTATAATGGGTGTGAAGGTATCTTATTTATATGGGTCGAATCTACGACATTGCTTCACTGTAGAAGGAAATTTATCGGGGTTGAAATCACATGACCATCTGAACCTTTTACGGGTATGTATGTTGAACACATTATTCTTCTTCTATATTATTGATAAAAATATTCTATGCACTCACAATTTTATGGCAATTAATGATGTGTGTGTCTATTTTGTAGTGTCATTATCATTTTCTCATGCATGGTTGTGTGAACCATGACTTCCCCTAAGACCCGCGACATGCCATATCAAAATTATCTGCATTTGTACGTTGGATCACATCAAAGGAGATTCGTATGGCTAGCATTACATGGTGGCTTTGAGAGACAACTGAGATTGTTTCTATGTTTAAGAAGGAATTTCCCATGAGTTTTATGGACTTGCAAGTCCATCTTCTAATTCACCTACCCGATGAGGTTGAATTAGTTGGGGTGCTGTCATGTCATTGGATGTTATTCTTCGAGAGGTACATGAAAAAATTGAAGGGGTTTGTTCGATAAATGGAAAAACCCGAGGACTCTATGTCAGAGGGGAACATAGTATATAAGTTGTTCTATTATGCCAATGAGTACATAAAAAAAATTGACAACACACAAGGGGAAGTGATCCGGGGCAGGATCTTTTATGATTATGGTTGAGTTTTAACTTGCATGAATAATTTAACCATTTGAGAAATTAACGAAAGAATGAGGAAAAAAGAGGATTATATCAGTCAAATACACATATGCAGATCTGAAAACAGTAAAGAACAGCAAACCATAAGAACGCAGGTTGATAACGGAGTTCGGCACAATGTTTGCCTACGTCTCCGGGCCTTTTTCCTGTGGGGGAGGCTTCTTTATTTCTGCTCAAGTGCTCAAAATTACATCTCAGCAATGCCCAAAGGCTACAAGAATGATCTGGTCTTGTTGACACAGATCTCTAGAACCCAATGCAAGAAACGACATGCAAATCTGATGCTCCAAGCTCCCAAAAACGATCCGACAGCGTTTCCACCTCAAGGGCTACCCTGCAACAAAATGGCTTTGGCTTGTCTCTCCAACAGCATAACTCTGCAAATCTGACTGTCCCATTGGCCTCAACAGGCCTGGTTTATATAGGAATGGAGTTGGTTTCTCATCCCCAACTTCCTCCAAGAATCTGGCCTCCAAAAAAGCCCAATATCCCCCCAAAATGG
>ML786148.1:179011-201541 GCA_009831015.1 Picea engelmannii | reverse complement strand
TTTGGTTTCCTATTTTTTAGGGAAGGTGGAGGATCTCATGGATGGTTGAAATATTTCCTCCTTAAAATCCTTGAGAGATATTTCCTCCCCAAAATCCTTAAGAGATATTTTCTCCCTAAATATCTTAGAGATCCCTTTCTTAGTGGATCTGATGAAAGATCCTCTCCATGGTGGTTAAGCCTCCAAATCCTATATAATGATGGATTTCCATGGAAGAGGGGGGGATGGATATTGAGAATTATACCAAACTTATGATCTCATAAGTGAGGCACCATTGAAGCATAATCAGTGCAGATTACTTGAGCAAAGGGGTTGGACAAAGAGAAATGGAAGAAGCTGCTGCAACTTCATCAAGTTTGGTCTGTAAGTACTATTCATTTGTTTTCATTAATATATATATGTACATGCTTGGCCTATTTCTTTCAAGTTTATGTTTGTTTCACATGAACTTGTCTCTAGTAGATAGATCTGTATTTGAGCTAATCTCAGTAGAATAGAAAGTTTGTTGTATCTTTTTTTGTGCTACAGGACCTATCGAGGAGCTTGGGATTGAAGCTCAACTTGGACTTTGTGAGGACAAACACTGTTAATAAGGTACATATCGTTCTTCTTCCTCTTCGTATATTATCTTAATTAGATCTAAAAAGGATGTTAGTGTCCATGTTAAGCACGTTTCTGTCTTTTCCTTAGGAGTCTAGAGACCAAGAGGGAATCCGCTTGTCTGCAGGAGGATTCACCTATAACAAGTACCACTCTGTGACTAATCACGACACCACATAAGCGATCCACCACCTCTGTTATCGGATAAAGCAATGAATTCGAACATAAACTGATCTCCCTAGATCCACCTGGATCTAAAACAAAACAAGACATGACATGATGCTTTTCCTAAGATTTAATAATTGAGTTTACTATCAAACAAGAGATGAATGACATACTTTTGAATATCGCTTACTTATATATTTGTTGTTCTTCATCCTCTTTGGTGCTCTCGTGATATTGGATCTGCAATGAAACACAAACCAACCAAGTGAAAACAACAATATTATATTCAATGAAAACTTACAGATGTGATCAAGGAGTCATGTAATAAAATGAGAATGATTTTATGGGAAAGAAACATGCCACTGTATTATATTAAGCAAAAGTGGAAGATACAACCAAACAACCTTGATGTTGTAAGGTTCCCTTTCAGTGCCCTTTTCTCCAACACACACACTTGCTCCAAACTTGCATGAAGAGGATCCACAATAACTTGATGGACAGATGAAAACCTCAAGCATCAATAGAGATAGAATCCCTCACACAATTCTCAGCCTATTCTTTCATTAATTCTTTGCTTGATCTTCTGATTTCTTAATATTGCTTAACCTTTTCCATGAGAAATCCATCATTATATAGGAGAAAGAGAGATGGTTAAAGAGATTATGATGATCCCACCAAATCAGAGAAGCGAGTAGGATCCCAACCATATGGATGGCACCTCATATTCTAGAATATCCATTCTAGAAATTTTGTGAACTTCGACCTTTTATCAGTCTTTCAACACTGCCGCATCTTGGATATAGTGCAGCCTACGAAAACGTCGCAAGCTAGTTTCATGATAGCCTGTGAGAATCAGATATTTTCGAACTGTACCTTATGGCTGGTCTGTGGTTGCCTTCTAAAAACAAGTTTTGTAGAAGAGGGATCTAGTCACTTTTCTCATGAGGAAAGGTTCTTTTGGAAGCCTGAACACATGATGTAGAAACATCACCAAGGTGAATAAAATAATGTGTAACAGAATGCCCCCCAAAGTATGAGGCTAGAACTCATGACAACCGAAATACTTTGTAGAATATGTGTGTGTGTCGGAAACAAGGAGAACACCAATCAAAAACCTGCAAACAACCAAGCATTTGCGCAATATTATACCATCTCTGAGGTAGGAATTCCCATGCTCAGACTACAAGTGATTTAAATCATAAATGTCAGCCATGGCCACCAATCATACACTGTGGATCCATGTCACCAAGATTCTACATAGACACCAGGATTACACTGTGGATCTATGCTCATAGAAAAACTTAGATTCAAACATAGCCACGAGACATACAAAGTGGATCTATGTGTCAATACAAATCATCAATAGGCTATCACAACCTATATCGAAACAATGAGATCTAGGGTCTTCAATCCCGTCGTCCATAAGTATGAATCTAACCATGTGATTACAGGTGCTGAAGTTGAACATGGTAGAAACCACTTGATTACCGACCATTGATGAAAAATGTTAACAAGTGCGAGGGAAATCACCATTGATGTTAATGACTCCCAAGGTACCTCAGTAGAATCCAACGAATGCGAATAAATGATCTGAAGTTGAGAACTAGAGAGAATCTCTCAATCAGGGGTCAATGATGTGAACCCACTGTCGAAAGCAAAGAAACCTGCCATTGAGGCATGCAGGTTCTAAGTCTTATCCCTGGATAATGAGTTGAAGTTGACAAGAAAAGACTCGTCACAAGAGGGCCTTGATGTATCCCCCATCAATGACATGAAACAAGTAACAAATTTGAGGTAGATCAAAGTGTGAAGATGATTTGAAACTGACACAGGGAAGGCCGACATGGTAAGAATTGATAACTGTAGATGGCCGACTCGATAGAAGGCTTGTGTAGGGTTGGAATTCTCTTGAACATATGAACGACATGAAAATGGTCTTGGCAGCATTGACTCAAAGATGACCCAAGATATGAACTTGCAGAAGGTCAAACGAGAGACAAATGAATTTCCCAACCTGAATTCAATGACAAAGGGGGTGTCATGTTCAAGAGAGACTACTACTGCCACTAACGCAAATATAGAGACACATTTCTTTCCCAAATTCCCCCCCACCATTTTTGGTGAGTACCTCTTTATTTTTACGCAAGCTTGAGGATGATAACATGTGTTTGTTGATGTAAGCTCATCCTTCGGATGAGTCCCTCAGAGTATGTTTAACGAACCATAAGAAGGAGTGGTTTAGTTCCATATAGGTCTTTCGATGTTTATTTAACGAGTCCAAAGAGAGAAAACTCAAGGGTTTTTCATATTTAGAGAGTCTGAAAAACACTTAAAGAGGAATCTCTCAGTTTATTTTTTGTAAATTAGTTTGATGAGACCGAAAAAGTGATAACCTACCACCCATCAAACGTTTTCTTCAAATACTTTTACGAGCGTGAAAAGAACAAGGTCGCTCGGTAATCTTTTCATTTTTATGGAGCGTGAAAAGAGCTTAAAGGATACTCCAGGGGGTTCATTTTTCGTATAACCTTTACGAGTCTGAAAAAGTGATAAAAGTATACTCAGTTACATTCTCAGGTATTTAAGAGCATGAGAAAGAACAAAGACGAAGCTCGGGGTTGTTTTCATTTTTACGCAAGCTTTAAAACAAAACATTATTATGCTCGGGATAGATTTTATTTTTACACAAGCTTAAAAGCTAAACAAAACTGTGCTTGGACATCGTTTCATTTTTACACAAGATTGAACTGGAAGAAACTATGCTTGAGGTAGGTGGTTTCATTTTTACACAAGCTTGAACCATAGAAAACTATGCTTGCAACTTCCCAACGTATTATCCAGGGATGGTTGGTACTTATCCCCCAGCTTAAGAAACTAGCGACTCAACTTGAGCATGAAGTCCAGAGGCTGTAAGCATTTCCCCCCAAGATTCGGTTCGTCCAGAAATATAGGTGGATTAAATGAAGCTTCAAATACTATACGTAAGAAAGTACTTGACTCATCGAAGAAGGGGAAAAACTATTTTATTTTTTAACGAGCTTGACACAGGAACAAGAACTATGCTCGCGAATCCAGGTTCAATCCCCGAAACTCTGTTTCATTTTTTAATGAGCTTGACACATAAACATGAACTATGCTCGTAAGCTCTATTTCATTTTTTAATGAGGTTGCTACAGAGACGTGAAAACTATCCTCACAACTGGTTTCATTTTTTAATGAGCCTGAAATAATAAAACTATGATCATAATCTCTCTTTCATTTTTTAATGAGGTTGCTACAAAGATGCGAAAAATATCCTCACAATTGGTTTCATTTTGTAACGAGCTTGAAATCAGAAAACTATGCTCAAGGAATCTTCTTGATCATGGCTTCCAAGAGGACGACGCTTTGGAAGGGAACCATGTCAAGGGACAAAACTCGGTCATGGCCTCCAAGAGATTTTCACTCGATGGAAGAAACACACTCTGGAAGGAACACATGTCGAGGGCCATGACAGGGGTAAGGGGATCAATCTCTAAAGACCCTATCAAAGAGATCACCATGCCAACTACCAGATCTAAGTCATAAGAGATTGAGCTTACAATGAGAGGCTCATCTACATCGAAAGTTGAAGGCATGGGAGACAACGCCACATAGTTGACCTGTGGTGGGAGTGATACTGTCTGCATATAATAACAGTTTAGGGAGATCATTGAGTTGAAGGTCAAGTCAGGTCCAAAATATGAAAGTTTATCAATAGTCACCATTCTTCCATCGTGTGGGAAAGACATCACATGAAAAATAGTAGACACAATAGATTTCATGGCATAGACATAATCTCACCCAAAGAGCAAATCAAAATCCAAGGGGTCTTGGACTACCATAACATCAATGAAGACATTTTTCCCTCCCAAAGTTATGGGAAACTAAGAAAGAATCCCTAAAGGGTGACTATTTCTTCTGTTAAAAGAAAACAGAGTCTGGACAAAATTTTCCTCTCTATCCAAAAAATCACATACATCCCTACCCACTGCACTACACGATAAATCCAACTAGCCCATAATGGGCAACAACTACCCCCACAAGTGCATATGCACATCAAACATAGTCCTAACAGGAAAGAAAGGTACTATTGGTCGAGTGGCATGAACCCTCTCAAAAAATAATTTAAATAACTTTGATGTGAATGGGAGGGATCTCCTCCCATTTAAAATGACGCGACAATGATCCAATGCAAAACAAAGATGTCTCAAAAAAATCGGTGACCACCTAATCAATCGGGCCTCTACACTAAACTATATACATAATGCATCAAAGAGAAATTGATGTGCTTCCCATCAAAGCTAGGATGTGGAAATGTCGAGATAATAAAACATAGGCTCTTAACCTCCTCTCTATGAAATGAATTCATCCACATCTGACCACTAGGAACCTAAAATCCCGAAGGGGAAAGAACGTCCAGATTAACATATATCTGCACATATGTCAGCTATATCTCTCTTGCAATACTATGAAATAGGTGAGGGAACTGGGGGCACTCCTCCCCCCTACTAGAAAACCTAGTGATGAAATAAACATCCTCCTCCATGGGCTTATACCATAGATTGAAACCAACCCTGAATGCCTATCAACCATGATCCCAATGATAGATTAAATGCTGTAACAATGAAGAGTTCCTCATAAGGGATGTAACCTCCTCATAAAACTTGAGGAGGCCAACATCCATTAAAGGGCACGTGTCTACTGTGAAATAGGGAGAATGAACAACTCCCTCTCCCTCTCTCTAGCCTCCCACTCACATAGAAATGTGTATATTTCGACATGTTGCTATTGTTCCTCCTCCTCTTGTCATCATCGTCTCAGATTCACATACAAATATTTTTAGGCACACATATATAGACAAAATGAATTGAAATTATAAAACAAACACACACACACACACAAACATACAAATAACTTGTATTTAACAAAAACTAGATAAAATAGGTGGAATACAATTGAAAAAAATATTGGCATGAGATGAGGGTCAAATCATTCTGTTGCAGAGATTAGATACCTTACCCTTCATTGGATATTTTGATAGAAATAAATTATTTTTGATTGCAAGAAAATGTATAAAAGTAACCAATGCACCTAAAACAATAAATACACATCTCAAACAGTGCTATATATAAGACAAACAACAAAGTATGTGGTGTTGTTATTGTCACACATAGGTGCACTAAATTTCTTGGCACACCACATATTTTATTGGTGCATCCCATAAGATTCATCACACTATTTAATTGTGAAATATTCAACCGAGTGTTGTGCTCTTTACAACACCGGTGCATTTGTTGTACCTAAAGTCACCGCTAGGCTAGTTTGTTTTATTTTGAATGAAGCGATGTGATTTGTTAATATGAACGCATTGGTGCTACTGTGTTATTGGAGAACCATAATTTTTTTTTTGCAGCACCTTATGTTTTTTAGAAGACTGGTAATGGACATACAATGAGATTCCCCAGCATGCCAAATCGTTCAATATTTTTCTCAATGCGGTTCTCTTAACAACATTGGTGCATTCGGTTAATGAAAATGCACCGCTATGCTAAAATTTATGGTGCACAAACTTACTAGTGCACTTTGTTAAATTGAAATCAACGGTGCTCTAGCTATACTGGAGCACCAAAATTTTTTTTAGCAGTGCATTGTCTTTTGTAGCACACCGCTATGGTTATTTTTTAAAACTTATCATAGTGCTTTTCCTTTAATAACACCGATGCATACTGTTAGCTCTTACTCACCGATTCTCCTTGTTTATTGTCACAACATAAAATGTTTTAGCAATGCATCCCATAAGACATTCCGTGTTGATAAATTGTGAAATATTCAACCGTAACATGTTGTTTACAATATCAGTGCGTTTGTTGGACCTATGGGAACCGCTAGGTTAATTTTTTTTTATTTCAAATTATGTGGTGCGATGTGATACTATGAACACATCAGTGTGACTATGTTATTGGAGCACTCATGTTTTGTTTAACAGTGCATTGTGAATAATAAATCATCAACGTATAGGTGTCCAACGAGACACCCCGTTATGCCAAGTCTGTCATTTTTTGTCCTGATGCAGGTCTATTAACAACACCAGTGCATTTGGATGAAATGGTTGCACCACTACGCTAAATTTTATAGGTTGTAAACGTAGCGATTCGTTTAATTAAATGGAATTCACTAGTGCTCCAATGTTCCAAGATAATTGGAATGTTGTTTAACATGTGTTTTCCTTTATAATGCACCAGGCACAAGGGTGTCAAAACAACACACCGATTGAGGGGAATCACAAAAGGCGCACCACTTTATTTTTTAAATTTATCGCGATGTTCTTCCTTGAATGACACCGATGTGTAATTTTGGACGTGATGCATTGGTGGTAGTTCTTACTATGAATTTTACACAGGACGCACCGCTTCAGGGAAAGCTGAAGCATTTAGGCACACCGCACAAAATTGGAGAAAAAAATGAAAAAAATGGCCAAATTTCAAGCTGAATTTAAATTTTAATAGGATGAAAATGCAAATAGGAAGGTCATAAACAATTTACCTGGTTTCTTATGTCCCTAAGAGACATGGTTCCACCGTTGAGAGAAAATGAAAATTCGTGGTAATTTCCAAAGTTTGGAAATGTGTGGAATCTACTAGTGCAACTTTGGAACTAGCTATAAAGAACCAAAAACAAGGCTCCTTTGGAAGGAGAGTGATCCAAGATATTTTTATCGAAATGACTTATAAAGAATTGCATTAAATGAGCATAAATTAAAGTGCACCATGAAAGAAGGAAAAGCTCAATAATGAAGAGAAATAAGCATCAAATCTGAACACAAAAAACTTGATAACGAAGTTCTTCCCTGGTGGACTATGTCTACGGGTCCTTCTCTCAAATGGGTAGGCCTTTTAATTAACTCAACAAAAGAATTTGGCAAAATACATAAGTATACCTAATTCTGGAATCAAGATGTAGAATATTTGCTCAGATCAAAAAACATACAACACCATTGAATTTGTGGCGTTGAATTACCCAAAAATGACTGTCTCCACGCTTCAATCTGACTCTGGCACTCCCAGGCCTAAGAGAAACTTTGTCTCAATTTCTGTGCCCTGCAACCTACAATAAATGCTAAGAAATGTCTCGAAAAATGTTCTGGCCGTACCCTCACATGCCTCCTCCTTTCAGCACTAGGTAGATGCAATTTTTAAATAAAAAATATGGCTTTGTAATCAATGGAAGGCCGTTGGCCTATTGGTTGGCAGAGTATGTATTAAGGCGTAGATAGACGAGGAGGTCCTGAGGTCGAGTCTACAAGCCTCCCCTTTTGGGATATTCGTTGTAACATATATATATTAATACATGGTGGATCCGCCAACTTTAGAAATGGTTGTGATAGTTCCGTTGGGTGCCAGATTTGGCGAACCCGCCAAACCTTTTTTATATTTTTTTTGAAATTTCATTCTTGGGCCGTCATTGGGCATTTTCCCACTGCCATGTGGCAGTCCATGACTAGGTCATGTGGAAGGAAACCATTGGTACACGTCAACCAACTGTACAATCACCTGCCACATCATGATACAAATTTCCACATAAGCATACGACCTGCCACGTCACTGTACAATCTTCCACGTGGCTGTATGAACTACCATGTGGCACATTTTTACTGGTCCACAAAATGACCCAAAAAATCCAAATATGAGTGACACGTGGTACCCTCTGGTGCTGCCATGTCACCATGATGACATCATCATGACATGTGTCTCCTCCTGCGTGTGCCACGTACACTGTACGGATGCTGATGTCATCCGTACTGATGCTGACGTCAACAGTACGGATGCTAACTCATCCCCTGCTAACTGGGCTAGGTTGAACAAACTTTGATCACAAATATATTTCGATCCATAACTTCGTTTGATGAGCCATTTTCATCGTTGGAAATCTTGAGACACACTCTTCGCGATGATTTCATTTTCACTGAGTTTTGAGGACTTTGAATATTTTCCCTTTCTCTGTCTACTGAGGCCATTATGAGCTTCCTGAGTTGCTTCTGTGAGTTATGAGCTATCCTTAGTCTTCTCTGGATCCTTTTTGGATCATGCCTTCCCACTAAGATATTTTTGTACCACCAAAAGCTTTCATCAATCAACAGATAAGTGAGGGAAAAGTTCCCTCACCTTGTCCTTCTCAATCCACTTTTCTTTGCTTGGATGTGTGCCCTTTAAGCCTACTCGAATATAATCAACATCACCCCTACGTGAAGTCCTTGTCCTTCTATCCATTATGATATCTTTAACTCATCCAAGTACTCAAGAGAAAACTCATCAACTGATGGTATTGAAACTTCCTCATCCTGTTCCATGATCATGGAAGTCTAAAAAAGTTTCAAGTTATCTACATTTACAAATGAGTAAATCTACATATAAGGTGGGAGATCCATACGAAAAGAATTGGTACCACTTTTCTCCAAAATAGTGAAGGGTCCATAACGAATGGGCTTGAGTTTCTTGCCTTCACCCTTCAATCTCTCCTTGTTGATGTGAATCCATACCTGGTCTCCAACCCGAAATTGATGATCAACCATGTGTTTGTCATGAAGAGATTTATACTGTGCTTGACTTTTCTCCAACTATTCCCTGACTTCTTGGTGTACCTACTGGATCCTCTGGATGAACTTGCGAGCTCGGTCTTCATTTCTTTCTTCATTTGAATTGACATCTCTCCCATACATCAAGTCCAAAGGAACTTTAGGTAGGTACCCAAAACATGTCTCAAAATGAGAACACTGAGTGGAGGAATGTAAGTCTCGGTTGTAAGCATGTTGTACATAGGGTATCTATTCTTCCCATAACTTGGGATTCTTGCTGTAGTAGCTTTGAAGCAAAAGTACCACTGTTCAGTTTACCACCTTTGTCTGTCCGTTGGTCTGTGGATGGAAAGCAATGCTCCTCTTCAATCTCGTGTCCCCCATTCTCCACAATCTTGTCCAAAAATTCCCAAAGAATTGAGTATCTCAATCTGAGATAATGGATGTGGGTAACCCAAAGTGAACCCAAACATACTGAAAGAAGATATTAGCAGTCTACTCAACAATGATCTGCTTTTTACATGGCATTAAGATACACATCTTGATGAACCTATCCACTACAACATACAAATAGTCATGACCCCCTTTCGACATTGGTAAACCTCCTACAAAATCCATGGAGATACTTTCCCATGGATGGGATGGAACAAGTAGTGATGAGTATAGCCCCAGTTTTCTATTAGTGGGATTACAAGTAGAACACATCACACACCCCTTTACATATTTAGTTACAATTGTTTTCATTTGATGCCAATAACAAAACCTCTGCAAATTAGCCATAGTTTTTCCTACCCCAAAATTCCCAGACACAAGAGAAGTGTGAGCTTCTCGTATTACATGGACTCATTCACTTGTAGGAATACATAACTTTCCAAGATGGTAGAGTAGTTTTCCTTGCAGACAATAATTCTGTACCTGTGCACCATGGGTTAGCTTCTCATATACTTCTTTAAAATATTCATCAATGGCATATTGTTCAACATAGCTATCATGAGATAAAGAAGTATTCTTCAAAATAATAGAAGAAACAATAGGAGGTCTAGAAAGCATATCAACTACCTTGTTACTTGTACCCTTTTTGTACTTGATTACCAAATGAAATTGTTGTAGGAAACCCATGCATATGAAATGTCGATATTGTTGCAGTTTGGTTTGTACTTGGAGATACTGTAAGGGTTTATGATCTATGTGTATGATTGTTTCCTTGCCTAACAAGTAGTGGTTCCATTTCTTTACACTTTGAACTAATGCATACAACTCTTTATCATATGTAAAATAGTTAACAACACCTTGGTTAAAAGTTTCAGAGTGGTAAAAAATAGGCTTACAATATTGCATCAATACTACACCCATGGCATATCCATTGGCATCTGTATTCATTAATACACTGAGACACTAGTAAGGGTTGTTAACCCCTCATTCATTACATAAAATCCGAGTGTGCATAATCCTAATACCTATAACTCAATTTATGACATAAAACCATAAGCGCAATCATTCTAAAAGAAATCACAGCTATTCATCTATGCAAGGTAAGTATCAATTTCCTTCTATGTGTCACAAGTAAACCAAGGTTTAATTCAATCCAACAACATAGGTATTTGAGGGCACAAGGAAAACTTGTTATTAATCCATCAACAATTACATTTAAGGGCGCAAGAAAAAGATATTAACCATCATATAAACAATTTCGTAACGCGAGCATTCTTATGACTAAACAACACTCCACCCTTCAATTATCGTTGTGCACAAGAGGTCCAATAAATATATGGCATACGTCATAATAAAATCAGTGTGTGTAATGGTTCCTTTAGTTGATTGGTCATTCATCAAAATAAAATTCGTTACGCGCTATAAGACTGATGCCTAATACCATTATTATTACAAATTCAAAAGTCCAAGAAGTATAGCAATCTAAACTATCATTTATTAGATGGAATCCATGAACAAAGGTATTCTAACATCAATGTGAAGTAGATTCTTGAACAACCTTAGAACCCCCCCCACCCACAAGGTCAACATTCTTCATCATCCCATCTTGGATGTACATGTTAAATTAGACATCACTAAACTAATAATGATTATTTAATCATTATAAGGGAGACAATGGTAAATGAATCAATGAACAACATCATTAGATATTTAGAGGCTAAGAACCTTGTGGAATCCTAGACCCTTAAGGTATTTAATTAAGTTTACAATAAGGCAACGAAAAACCCGTTCATTAATTTATTAATTAAAAGACACCTCCTAGCAATATTAATAATAAGAATGTGGTTTTGTGATTATTGTTCCTTCCCATTAATTCCTTACTGTAAATAAATAATTTACCTTCCTTGTTGTAAATGAATAAATTTACATAAACAAAAACTTTTTCATTTAGAAATTGTATAAATTTACATATACAATCTCCTTTTTCAAAACAAATACAAAATAAAGTTATTAAGGAGATTCAACACAAATTTAGTTTTCAATTAACAAGTCCTTAAATTTAAATATTAAAAATTTCAATCTACCATAGTTATTAGTTGCATGACCACTTATCCTGATTTGACCATTCCTTGACATCAATAATTAAATTAATAAGAATAGAAAAACTCAACCAACAATCAAAATCGATAGTTAAATAGAAGATTAACAAGTGGGACATCTATACTTAGGGCATTTTGGCCTGATAGGAAATTGGCTGCCACGATGGGTTCCAATTTTAGAGTAAAGGTGTGCATTCTGACAAGAGGGTAGTTTTCGTTAAGGGTTTTTATAAGGCGAATCGACTCACTGTCTGGCAGGGATAACTTGTTGTCATTAACGTATTTTTTTTAAGAATGAATCTTGTTGTCTGGCAGAGATATTGTTTGTCATTAACATTTTTTTTAAAGGAATAATTATGGTTGTCTAACAGAGATATTTGTTGTCATTAACGTTTTTTTTTAAGGAATAACTCTGGCTGTCTGGCAGAGATATTTTTTTTCATTAACGTTTTTTTTTAAAGGAACAAATCTTGTTTTCTGATAGAGATATTTGTTGTCATTAACTTTTTTTTTTTAAGGAATAAATACTTGCGATCTGGAGTCTTGAGGGAAATCCTGACACCACTCCTCTAGAAGCACAGTGAAGTCATGCACCCTTGGTAAGCACGAGATCCAACAAGGAGTGCCAAGCCACCCGAGAGAGGTCACAAGGATTCCCACAAGGGAGCTAAACGCTATGTGCGAGAGCGGGACATTTTGCCTAACGGTTCAGGTGCACAATATGTACAGAAAGTCGACTAGGCTAGGTTTTCTGTAGGAGATAAAGAGAGGTTACACAGTGAACCCAATTTTTATGCCCAAAATGATGGAAGTTATCCAAGGATTATATTTTTTTCCACCCCACCCCGGTCTTTACAAACAATGCACAACTTTTTACCATAAGCACATAATTTTGGTGACTCTGCCAGTCAATTCTCAAGCTTTGCTGAAGCAAAAAGGCATTCAAAATTTCAGAAGAAGACTGTGCAAATACTATAGACACAAGACAAAATTCCCCAAGGGCAATCTAGGGTCACTCCTAGGGATGAAAATGAAAGAGGTTGTCACAGAACCAAGTGGTACTCTTCTTCCCCTTGAGCCCCCTGAGCCGCAAAGGGGCCACGCACACAACAACCATAGAAAAATCTAGCTCCCAACTTGCCTCACAAAGTTGAGCTACTAGTTCCTATCGAGTTGGGCATCCCAACTCCCAAATGAAAAATCAGTCAAGAAAAATATCGACAGTGCAACCTTACGCCTACCAGTCGTGCTCCATTTACCTCCTCTGCGATTTCTTTTATAGAGTTCCTCTTAGTGACATTTCCATTTGCACATTAAATTAGTTTTATTAAAAAATTATTAGGAAATATTATCCCTTGTACACTTGTCACTCAATCCCTTAGTTTCACTATAAATTCACTTAATTAATTAAATTAAATTTCCAATTTCTCTCACCCACCTAAAAGAGTTCCTAAAAATGCTCCTCGATGTCCCTTTATTCCCTCACATTCCCTTAATGACTAACATCTTTCTTAAATCTTATTTGAGTTTGAAATTGGAAATTTCTAAACTAGATTCTCTTCTACGTTCCACATTCCTTTTGTATTTAGGTTTCCCCTTTTTGGTCTAAGTTCTAATTAGCAAGTTTTGTACTTAGCCAACATAATAATTTAATCCTCCATTAATTTTTTTAAATTCAATTTTCACCCCCATTTTCTTCATCCCCCTTTTATTACTTGCTTAAGTATATTTTAGTTCTCTTGACCTACTTAGACCCAGGATTTCAATTCAACTAAGCTCAACAAAAATGTTTTTAAGGGAAATTCTATAATTTTTAAACTTTACTCATGCATCAATTATCTTAAGGCTGACCAAGTTAAAATGAGATGTTGTTTTCTAGGTACCTAGGTTCATTGACTCACCGGTCTTAAAAACGTGATGTGACCTTCAAGACGCACTAAGTGCTCCAAGGGTGCCACTCGCCTTCATTTAGTTTCATCTACGCGACGTGCCCTTCAAGACGCACTACGTGCTCCAAGGGTGCCTCTCGCCTTTTGACTGATTTTGGTAGACGTCTGCCCTTGGAGTCAATAATCCGTCAGGCAAACTTGTGGGATACTAAGGGCCTCTAAGGAATAAGGACCCTGCCTTATTGTGCGCCCCTTAGAATCTTTGTGAGCGACTGTTGCAGTCTGCCCTTACGGAATCGTGGATCTCTCAAACTAGGTAATCATTAACCTACAGTTTGAGCCACGACGAGAGTTTTAGTAGGATGTGGCAGGGATGCTACCAAACCTCTCCCTCAACATCTCTGGTTGTCGTAAATGACCCCCTTACTCCAAATGTGAGTCTGATTAGCAAGCAATCGTTATCCTACATCCATCAATGAAACATGTCAACGATACATAAGCAACATCATAATATACCACTCATATGTCACATATGTAATAAATGAAATACTCAAACCATAAACAATCCACTCCCTTACTCGATCTGGAGTCCATGGAGGCCCATCAATTCCACCGACATCCTCAAGTTGTCCAGAGTCCTGCACACTCAGGAGAAAGAAATCAATAGCACATGCCAACACATATATAATGAAATAACGTTACATCATATCCACAACATCATCATAATCCATAATCGAAACAATCAATCATATACTGAACCAGATCACTTGCACACAAGTGTCCTCAAATAATAAGTCAAATCAGGTGTGCGCAAGAGCAGGATGTTACACATTTACTAATTTCAAGCAAAAGAAGAAAGCATATTATCAAATGTGTCAAACTATTAATTTTAGGATATTCAAAATATATATATATATAAAGTATAACACACTCACTCAAACGAATGCAAACCTCGTGATGCCTTGATGAGGAATCATTCATTAAATTTGAGTAGCTCTTGTACATAATCAAAGAAAAATAAACAAAACGGACTAGGGTTACTACTTATTTTTCGAGGCATGTGTTTAGTCGTAAATGGAAATATTAAGAAATAAAATATGAAGAGGCAAAGCGATAAAATCTATGTGGTAAATTGGAGTTCGTTTTGACAAAAAATATTTACTGGAGGAACAAGGCACTGTGGCGAATATTTTCTTTAGTATAACCCTATAATTTCTCAAGCAGGCGTCACTCTGGGCAGAAAGACTCCTAGCTAATATTTTGTATGCTTGGAAAGTATAACCCCTTATGTTACAACGAGAAAACCAAGAAAGTATACCTCTTTCAAACTCGTAAATTTATCATCAAAGTAACTATAAGTGAAGAACAATGCCTCTTCTCTACGCAAGTAGAATTTTACTTATTTTCTGATAGAGTTTCGATTCATAACCTAGGGCTTCTGACAACTTATAGCTAAAGGTTGGTATACGAATTTACAAAGGGAGAACAGTAACTAAATTTTTATTAATTAAACACAGATTTCTCTATCACACAGAGTCAGGTTGAAGCAAAACCTAACACCATGAATCCAAGATTTTCACATGAATAAAACAAGTGTCTCTTAGAACTTTACCTAGCATGAATAGGTCATTGAATGTCTTCAGCACCCGGGATCACATATCCAAGATTTCCTAAGAAATACATTTCCATTAATTCATAGAGTAGAAGAACCAAAACCCAATTCACTTACCATACTAAAGTGTGAGGGTTAGGAGCAACATTCCTATCGCTACTTTGAGAATCGAGGCCACCTCGAGCCCAACACAAGGGTACTACCTCTAAAAATGATGTAATTCTTTGTCTCATCATTATAAATGCATTGTGAAGGAAGGAACATGTTGGAGTTTAGTTGGTCCAACTCACGGGGTGTCAGTCCGTCCATACTGAGGAGTAAAGGGTTCAACTACTATGTCAGTCTGGTGACAATCCACCTAATTGGACTCTATACGTAGATCCTCGAGAACTTTGGACATATTTAATTTCGTTTGTTTGCATATTTATTCATCCTTTTCAATCTTGTAATTATACTTTGTATATAATACAATCCTAAAGAGGAAACAAAACAAAAAAACTATTTAACTCTTGTTGGTATAAAAAAAGGTTTTAAAAGGGAATGTAATGATTGAATAGTTCAATTATTGTTACAAGCAGGCCTGGAATTTCAAATTTACCCTGCCGGTCAAGTGAAAAATTGAGGACGGTTAATGTTTTTTCATACCTGTCACTTTAAGTTTTATGCATAATCTTGAGTGTCAAAATATTTTTTTTATTGTTCATAAGGTTATGAGGCTAGTTGAACCCAGAGCAATGGGTTGTTCCATGCAATCAGTGAAAGCTATTTATTTTTATTCATGAGAGTGCAACAAACTGTGTAAAATGTATCTTCCCATTGCTCCTTGGTAAAATCCCAATTATTATTGCTGGAGTAACTCATAAATTCAAAAGTCAATCCATAAATCTGTTCAATTGGATGCAGACATAGCATCCTTTGAACTCACGTACAGAATTTCAAATTTTCTTTTTGCATATATAATAAATTTGAATTTAAAAATATATTGACTTTTTAAATGCAAATATATTTAGGGAAAATATCTGAAAATTCGTCTTGGTATGGTTGAATCTAACTTCTCTAAATGTAATTAAATATTTAGGAAATCATGAAACCCCAATTATATGTTTGGGAAAATATATTTGGAGAAAATATCTGAAAATTAGAAATTATATATTTCTAAAAAATATCAAACAACATAAATTCCAAAACTCTATTTTGCATATATAATAAATTTTAAATTCAACCATATGTAAAATTTAAATGCAATTATATATTTATATATTTGGAAAAAATATCAAACAATTTAAATTCCATAACAAATTAGTAATAAATATGAAATACAATAGAAAAATAAAATTCACTTACCTTTGTTTCACCACCGCAGTAGCATAGCAACAATCAACTAATAGACTTTCTTTTCTTTCCTTTGCCACTGCCTTTGCTTCAACGATCCTTTTTATTTGCAAAGCTCGCTGAACCCTGCTAATAACTTACTTATGGGTCTAAGAGCCATACTAACAGCTACTGTATAGATGCAGTCGGCATAATGCAGAATGCAGATGACAGCTAGTAACTTCTCCTACCAAAGAGTTTGACCGACTTGCTTGAACTCCGATTCAGACCTGTGGGTAGGGGATAGAGACCTGGGCGAGGGATGTCGGTTTCCAAACTGTCTAACTGTTCCTTCATTCACCGCCCCTCTTCCTACTCGGTCCATTGTATCCATCCCCACTTCGTATTCTTCACCGGATTGACTGCCGCCAATTCGTTCCGAAGGATTTGTTTGAGATCGAATCAACATCCGACAAACATTCATTTTGTCTTTCCGAAGTTGGAAGACAGGCTCAAGGGAATTTAAAACCCTCATTCCAACAAGATTATTTGCGGAAGACAGGCTCAAGGGAATTTAAAACCCTCATTCCAACAAAATTATTTGCGAGATGGTTCATCTCAAATGTAAAATGTAAATCCTAGAAGGAAAGAAGCATGAATTGCAATAGGGTAGCAGAGTAGAGTTCGAGGCTGGCAATAGGGTAGCAGAGTAGAGTTCGAGGCTGGAGTGTAGTAACAGAGCAAAGTTGAATGCTGGAATGAAAAAGATCTAAGCACAATTGAAATTTGAGAATAATGAACCGTCCCTTGTACTTGTCTTCAATGTTCATTTATCACTTCATCTAACCTTGTATGGGTGTCATAAAATATAATATGCAGGTCTCATCAATTGTAATGCCACCGGATATGACCAGCAGATAACACTAAACAGGCCCATCTGGATTCCGCGCGATTTGGCATTTGTTTATCTATTTTATGGTGATACGGCAGTACAAATTCATTTACTGGCATTTACTTTTATACCATTATTTATGTTGCGCGGGTAACTCTATATTATATGTTTGTAACCTTATAGTGCACATACCTATTAGAATTTTTTACGGGTAATAGAGAAGGTTACACGTCAATTTGACAGGTGGATAATTTCAACGCAAGTCAATAATGACGTGTGGGTTTTATAGAAACGTGTCAAATACGGACTGTAGGACCAAATACGGGCTGTAGCCCGTCAAATTCCAGGCCTGGTTACAAGTACTCCATGAGATATTTCCTTGGATCTTGAAAGGATTTTATAGAAAATGTTGTAATACTAATAATCCTTTAAATAACAAACTTATGATATGAATAAAATGATAATGAACATATATACCAATATATGTCTATCGATCTTGTAGAAAGGTCATAAAACACTTATAACATCCTTTGGCGGTGACTATCTTAGTTATTAGAAAAATCTTGAATCTAGACTATTGTTAATCAATGATAAGGTAAGCATACGTTACGATTTTGGGTCTTACCAAGCTCTTTCATTCAAAACTTTTGTTAACAATCAAATTAATAAAAGTCTTTTTAAAGGACTAGACTCATTTCTGTTTAATAAATTTATTGTTAAGACCTTAGTTATATATATATATATATATATATATATATATATATATATATATATATATATATATATATATATATAATTATGGGGCTCATTACACTATTCATTCAATTTTCTACATCATCAATTCTTTACTCCTCTAATCATTCTCGTTTCCCCAATTTTATGTATATTTATTTATGACACTCATTTTTTCTAGAAACATTGACATCAAAGTGACGATACTTTAAGTGTCAAATATTTGAGAATGCTCCTTATATTTGGGTGGGATTCTTAGGTAATGTATGGAGAAGGTAACATGATTCATGTTATCCTTAGATCTATGGAATAAGAATTATTCTCTAACATCCAATTTGTCAGACATTTTTTGCATGGTTTGATAAATAGAGTGAGCAATCAATGTCCTCAATATAACCAAACTATGTACTTGGTGGTCTTGATGAAAAATTTCCTTTATCTTTGAGTTTGTATCAACCTTGGGAATCTCCAAATTATAGATGTCTTATCCTACATAATAAGCAGTGGGTGAAACCATGGTATATTTGTGTATTACTAGAGCCCTATGAAGCAAGTAGGCTCTCTTCATGGCTTTTATAGTATTTTGATAGAATTACCCACTTTCAACAAGGTCTAGGGATTTTTTTTTTTTTTTTTTTTTTCTAGTGAGATCTACAACAAGCATGACTATCATGGTCAAGCATGATTATGAAATTCTCAATATATGAATCTAAGTTGTAATACTCACTTATCATATGGATACATAGAACAAATCCTCTCTTATATGGGTAACCACAAAAAAGTTTGATTCTTACATTGTGGTTAAAGCTTTATATTGTCATTTAAAATGCTATAAAACTCCTCCAAAGTAAAGAAGTATGGCTTGGTGTTTATGATTTTTATTTCTTATTTATAAAATACATACAACTCATAAGAAAGTTGCTTTTAAAATTACAAAATATGATTATTATCACTTTCTATTTCTATTGAAATTAGAATTTATTTATTTGGTTCTTTGTTAACCTTTAACATTGTAAAACAATGGAAATATAATATTTTATCATTTTTATTTTGAAATGTATACTTAATTTAATTTTTTCAATTCATTATAAAAGCACATTTACTTTTATAATTTTTCATTATAGAAGTATAACTACTTTTACAACTTTTCATTAGAGAATAAATTATTCTATTTTGTATACAATTACTTTTACAACTTTTTATCATAAAATAAATTATTCTAATATTTTTAAAATTAACTGATTTTGATTAAAAATCTCAAATGAAATAACCATACCATCAAAATGATTTCACATGGATTATTTTTCAATTCCAAACAAAAATCACTTGTAAAAAAATAAATGCATTGGAAATCGATACCCGATATGATTTAATGAAGAGAATATTGACAGAGGGTGTAAAAGCATAGTGCAACCATATCAGGATGATGCTTATACAATAGCCATTCTAGTTTGGTGAAGGAGAATATTGACCGATGGTGTAAAATAATGAACTGTCCAGCACGACGGGCAATAAGCAAATGTCGTGCATTCTCGGGTGTGTATCATTGGATCCGAAGTTTATGGTGCATTAAATCGAGGCGTAGGCTACTCATTCTACGAAATGGAGCTCGATGGGACGTCTCCGACATCGAGATCCCATCCTGTAGAATGAGTTGTCGACCCACTCCTGATCACCCATCGTCGTTCCATGCCTTCCACCATGCCTTCCTGTTTGTCTCCACGGGCCATCGTTCTACGTATTCTCGTTCCTAGTGATAGGCCATGTTCCTCAATGCAGTCACTGGACGTCCCATCCATGCATTCAATGTAGGGTGACATCCTGACTAAAGCTCTCGCACCCGATATCCCCCGTGAGTGATCGGGACCTGCTCTGCTCCTGCCATAGAGTCGTCCTAGCTTAATCTCCTGAGCCCGATTTCCCTTGTGCTAAACTGATCGGGACAAACTTATGAACCTGCCATAGGCTAAAATGGTGGAGCTGCTGAGGACAAATATTGAGTAGGCATGGTGGCCACCTTGTTTGAAATGAATCCCCTCCAGTGCCCCACCTCCCCTGATTGAAACGACTACATCTCTACTCAACTACGAATACAAAACACACTTATTGTCAATTTCAAAGACCAGATCAGGGTATCCCAAGCATAGGATTAATAAGTCTCGAAGGCCCCTCACTGGACTAGAAGGCTCGATAAATCTCTGGAACTCATGGTGGGCACCTCGATTTCACTTCTTGGATTTATTTAAGACTTATCTATCACAATTCATGGATAAGAAAGTGTTGCAAGTATGTTTATCCCAATTCCAAGTTGTCCGATATAATTCTATCTCGCCCAGGTTTATATCGCTCACCTTAGAGCCCTGGTAATATTGTGAGGTAAGCGATTATCCTCAAGCTATTGTGGTGCACTACTAACAACCTTTTATATTCATTTTCATCAATATTTATCTTCCTAAACCTTCTACGCAACAATAAAGGCGAGAAAAGGGAGTTCTCTAGCTTGGGGGGTTCTTGTGCTCAAAACCAGTGATGAAGGTGAGGAAAATGAGTTTGTTGGAATGGGGGTTTCTTTGGTTCAAATGCAGCAATATCAAGCTACCCAAACCTCAAGCACAATGTTGAATATTTCAACATAAGGTTCATTTGCATGGGAAGACAATTTAGCTCCCAAATATAGCAATATGCCCTCTAAACATGAAAGGCCAACGATGGGTACAACGGTTCTCCTCTCAGTGCTCTCAAAGGGCTAAATCGTTTTCCAATAAGAGTTAGAATGTTGATCTTCCCTTCAATTGTGCATTGGGTTGTTTGTTTTCTTTTTCTATGGATTTTTTCTCTCATGTTTTTTGTTTTTTTAAATTTGGTTGAAGAGGGAAAGATAATTGACAATCATGAATGAGCCATCACAACCATTCCATAATGGCCATAGGAAATGATAAAAGAATGATCATGAAGAAACATTTATAGGCTTGAAGTTTGAGGCCAGAGGAGGCGGAAATGGAGATGGCCGCCATGAACGAAGAAAAGAAAAACTTCATAAAGTGAGAAATAAACATTGGTTGAAAATATCAAACAACAAAATAACTAATGCCAGAGGAGGGTGGAAATGGAGATGGCCTCCATGAATGAAGAAAATCAAAACTTCATAAACTGAGAAGTAAACATTGGTTGAAAAAATCAAACAACAAAATAACTAATGGAACTCTTTGTAAAAGAGAAAACGTGTGTTTTAGTGAAAATTTCAGCCATTCGTCCCATGGATTGAAGCTTGAATAACCTTCATTTTCCATTGTTGTTTCAACTATAAATATTTATTTATATACTTGGAATTGAATTTGGTTTAAAATATTCAGTTTTGAGCCAAACAAACTGTAATTACCAGCACTTGTATTCATTCTTATCAAGTGCATTTTTGTTGTGAATTCAATATTTAATAGATGAATTGGTTTCTTGCCTATTTGATTGACTATGATTTAATGAGAGTTGGGTGAATGTAAATTGAATTTGCATATTTTTTAAGATAGAAGTAGTTCTTTGCATATTTTCAATCTGCTAGAATGTTGCAATAAAAAAATTTGAACTATATTGTAATAATAAATAAAATAAAATAAATGTTTTTGCAAATTTACTTTAATTCTCAAATCAAGAATTTAAAAAAAGATTTAGCAAAGATTGTTTTTGCCTAATGATAAACTATTTAAATTGAAATTTTCATTTTTCATATTCGTGCTCATGCTTAAAATTTTTCCATGTTTGAAATTTTTGCATGTGAAGAGAATGCATGTTTGTTTCTCAAACTCCAACTACATTGGCTTGAACAAGCAAGCTTGTAAATTTTTTCAATGTTTGAGATTTTGCATGTGAAGAGAATGCATGTTTGTTTCTCAAACTCCAAATGCATTGGCTTGAACAAGGAAGCTTGTATTGACATATAGTTTGTATTTTGTGCCTAAAACCATGTTTGAAGTGTCAGGCTGCTAAATTGAAGCTTTTAAGTGACCTGATACACTAAATTGTCAAACCAGGGTTGGTAAACTTCGAGCTGATACACAGTATGTGCATGCAAGCGTCTAGTCTCTATCTGAATGCTATCCTAAGAATAAAACACACACCTATTCTGAGAACTTGAATTTTAATGACTAACTTAAAACTGAGCATTTCCTATCTAAATCATCAACAGAAAAAACAGTCTTGTACTCCGATGC
>ML786148.1:135315-153258 GCA_009831015.1 Picea engelmannii | reverse complement strand
GACTCCACTGGTACCTCCACGGTGCTAGTTGGTACCTGGTACCAGCATCCTGTTCCAAGAATAGCAATGGTACCTAACCCAAGCGATATCAGTTCCATTATCAAATTAAAGCATTAAAATGCATAATAATAGCTTTAAATTCAAAGATACCTTAGGTGACCCCTTTGAATGGTAAAGGGATGCTGATTATGTCAAAATGAGGTAAAAAATGGTGGTACTGGCATATAGTTGGAGGTCTGTGGTATATAGTATAGGCAAAGAACATGGTCAAAACCGGGGACCAACATGAAGTGCGTTTCAAATTAACCTAAAGATAAAATCTCTCTCATATATGGTTGCATATATTTTCATTGGTTCAAGTTTGTATTAGAGAGTTAGTTTAGATAAGGTTGATTTCAAATGAAGGATCTCATGAAAAAACCCTTTATTATCATGTAGAAAAACTTTTTAGTGTGTTTCCTAATTAACCTAAATATCAAAGCTCTCTCATATATGGTTGCATATATTTTCATTGGTTCGAGTTTATATTAGAGAGTGAGTTTAGATAAGCTTGATTTCAAATGAAGGATCTCATGAAATCTCATGAATAAGGTTTCTAACCTTTGAAATCTCATGCATATGGGATTTCTAGCATTTGAGAAAATAAATAAAAATAAAACCTATTCATATGGCATACCATACGTTGAGCCATCAAACTGCCAAATCGATGTACAGGTGCTCGAAATTGTAGGAGCCTGCGCCAACTAAATCAAACAGTGATCCAAGTGCCATGTGCCGAGGTGCCACGACGAGTCTCAATACTGTACAAGTGTAATTTTCCCACAAAGGATTTGCAGACCGCCCCTTTGTTAATTCATATGGCGAACAATAGACAGATCTGGAAGCTTTAAATGGCGATGATAGCATTGCCTCTACAGGGTTTTCAATTTACTCCTCGTTTGGATCGAAGATGCTACGTTTTATCCTGGCTGTTGTAGGTGAAGAGAATGGTATTGCCTCATAGCTCAACTAATGACACAACTTTCTTTGAATAAACGATTTCCTGCATTGTTATTGGTTTTATTTTTTAATGCCCGTGGTATTGTTTGTGATAATTCATAGTAAAACTTCCAGCATATTATTGGGCAGCCGATGAGAATTTGTTGATGTGTAACTTCATTCCAAATTGAAGTTTGGCAAATTGCATTTAACTAACAATATACATGAGCAGTTAGAACAAGACAACAAAATCTTGTAAGAAGAGGAAAGCATTGGCTGTAGCTTCTGGTAGGAATGGACACCGCTTCAAAAGTTCCAAAGCCAGAATAACTGCCATACTGTGCATACAGATCCCTGAATTGAGTTGTCGTTCACAACTTGAGTTGAAATCATCATCTCTTGTTACTATGGCCAATTTTATTCGAGGGATCATAGAGTCTTGTGATGAAGCAGCTTGGAGTAATTCATCTATTCCGAAAGATGTTATCAGTAATGGTAGTAGAAATAAAATGGCAGTGGAGGCATTACAAGTCCTTACGCATGTTATACATGAAAATGGAGAGAGGCTGTCTCCTGTAGAGGTTACGTTTGCTTTGATTTTTCTTCTACGCCGACTGTCATGCCGTAATCTTGAAGTGTTATCCACTTCATGGGCAAACAGTATATAAAAAGAAAAAAACTCAGCCAGCGAAAAACTATTTTAGGAGTCAGAATGTGGAAAATGAAATTGAGCTCTAGACATTGGTTTTTGTTGCCCTAGGCAACTTTTAGCTCGAGCTGGGTCTGTAGTGTCAAGGGAAAAAATGGAAATTAACATTGAGGCCGTGAGAAAAGTGATGGATTTCCTGTCATCCAAGTCCCAGCTGGAAGAAGACAATGATATGTCCAGATACTATGCTGTTGTTCTTCATTGTCTGTAGTTGGTGTTGTCAGACTCAAAAGGACCTGTTGCAGAGCATGTGCCAGGTTTTGTAGCAACATTTATCTTTGTATAAGATATGCATATAGTACAGGAAGTGTATGCAATGAAGACCTATGATTGAAACACAACAAAGAAATCAAATGAGAAGCCTTGAAGATCAAGAGGCTTGGAAAACACAATTATGAAGCTTTGAAGAAGTCTGTTAAAACCTGCCTTTTTGGTGGCTATTTCAATTTGCATAGCTGTCTTTAGCCACCTAAAAAAGAGCTTCAAGTGGCTTACAATTTGCATAGCTATCTTTATCCACCTAAAAAAGAGCTTCCAGTGGCTTACAAGTTAGAAATTTGTCTCACAAGCCACCGAAAAGCACACACACAGGCATAATGTTAGTATTCAAATGTTAGTATTCTTTCTCAGGCCGAATGCTTTTGCTGCCAAATCATTTCATCAGGATTCTAAATGAATGATAAAAATAAAAGGGATAGAGATCACTCTCTCTTTTAAAGTTTTGAAGTGGATACGAAGGAGATGAGGGTTTAAAAACTTCTTCTATTTTTGGTCAAGATATGCCCAAGTGTTAGAAAGGGATCTGGAGTAGCCTGAAAGGGATCTGGAGTAGCCTTGTCATCATTTGGGAGAATTATGCAGCTGTCAGATTTAGATAATGATTTGATTCTGTTTATGTAGGATCTATTCCTATTGTTTTGTAACTAGTTTGATATTACTATTTTTAGTATTATTCGATCCTCTTTTGTATCCTCTTTTGTAGGATCTGATTTCTTGATGTAAAGACTATAAAGTCTAGAGTTTTTGAGAAAGAGGGGGTTCGATTTTGAGTTCTGTAATCCACTGTTATTGTGATAAAGACACTTTCTTTAATATATTAAGTCTGTAAGTTTTTTTAATTGTTATTATCAGACTCTTTTTATCTTTTTCTATGCCTATGAGTTGAAGTTATTTCTTTGTCTATGTTTAAATGGTCCCATGGTAACTGTCATCTTACCTTTGATTGTTAAGCAAGAATCATAAACATCATTTGCTAGTTTGTTGACCCATCATATATATTGTTATGTATGTTCTGGTTAATTGATTGGTTTTCTTCTCCATTTGATCTACAAACCTATCTGATAATAGCTCTTGAAGGCCTTGTACTGCATGAATATAGCTAGACTGTCTTGAAGATACAATCTGGTGATTTAGATATTCATCTTGATCCAAACCCACACCCATTATTGATAAAATAATTACAAAAAGGTTAAGTTACCAGGCATCTTTGAGATACAGCCTAGGAGAGTTTCCTGGAGTGATAACAAATTGGCGTTGTTGCCGGGGAGAGAAGATTGAAGCTCAGCTTCCTTGGGAGACAACAAGATCCATCTTTGATGATAGACAAAGTTTGGACATATTTTCGGTTGTAATCATCTATCTGGCGACTCCATGAAGGACGAATTCAGTGGCGACTCCATTGTTCTGAAATCTGTTGGCGACCCCACTAGTAAGAAATGAACAAGATCTCACCTAAGAGGTATGCCTTCTGTGATTTTTCAAAGATTGTTGGTTTCCCAATCCAGTACCTAGTAGAGATGAATGGGAAAGAAGCATTCCCAGATTTCGAGGAGAAGAGTGGGAAGTTCCAGCTGAACACTTGCTCGATTTTCATGAGTTTATTCATTGACTTGAAATTGTGCATGAGGATGTTCAGATCAAGCTCTTCGGGTTTTCATTAGAGGGGATTGCTCGTGATTGGTATCGATCACTCCCTGTTTCCAGTATCAGCTCTTTGGCAGATTTTCATGCTTCCTTTCATTTGTTTTGCAAAAAAATATTTTCAGTTGATCTTCTATATCCCGAATGTTGTCATGAATTTCATTTATTGACTAAAGATTCAGATAGCCATGAAGATCATGTTGTTACAGGGGATACCTCTCATTGTGACCGAGACATTTATGATATTCATGATGGTAGCCATAGCATAGATGCTTTTGGCATTGTACCAAATGCATTTACTATCTTAAATTGTCATGAAGATCAGATTGTCCCATTTGAAAACTTGAAAAATGCTAAACAGATTTTTATATTAGCATGTGATAGATTTGAATCTGTAGCAGATACTAAGGGCAACCCCCAGTCTTTTGATTTGCAGTAAAAGAAAGATAATCAACAGATTGACATATCAGCAGATGTCAGTTTCAAATCTGCAGTAAATACTAAGGACAATCCTCAACTTTCAGATTTGCAGACAAAAGGGAATTGCAGCAGACATGAAGAGGAAGATGATCAACAAAAAAGTTTAGATCAACAGTTGATCATGCATGTTTCTCCAGTAGAGGTCCAACAGTCCACATTCAACATGGACATCATTGAAAGCCATCGGCATAAGTACTTCAATTTTTAGTTAGAACAACAACTTAAGGAGGTACTTCTTTATGATTTTGATGACCTTATTGCAGATTATTTGGAGATTATGAGCAGCTTAAATATCAAAATATTTTTGTCAGGAGAAGGACAATTTTGTCATCTTTTTCAATTGCATTTATTCTTGTTATGGTCTCTTATATTTTTGGGGTCAAAATCAAGCATGATGTCAGTAAATCGGTTTCTTACATGGCTTCATTGGAAGCATGATTTCACTTGATAAGAGGAAGTACAGTTGATTAGCGTAGGAAATAAGCTCGCTTACCGAGCATTTCGTTTCTTCCAGTTTGTAGCAGAAATATCAGTCAGCTTATGTGAATAAAGGCAGGTCTTGAGGATGGCATTTTTTCAAGGAATTCTCAGAGATCAGTTGTAAAGGCCAAATGACTCCATAGCCTAATGGACTAGACACAATACAAATTGAGGATGATTGCTGAGCAGGTTGCAGGATGGCTACAGGTAGGTCACAGATTTGAAAAGATCAATTGTAGGGGCCAGATGACTCCATGCCCAATGGTAAAGGCGACTGGAACTACTAGGTTCTTGGAAACCTCACAGGGAGGTCTCCATCCCAGTTGGAGCCAGATGTTAGCGCTCAAAATGTATTATTAAATTTTGAACGCCTTTATTCAATTTGTGATAGATTTTCCCATCTCAAAGTCTTCTTTGATAGTATTAACCCCCCAAATCCTCTGTCAAGCCTTGTCCAACCTTCATTGATTGCTTTTTCTCAGCATCCTTTGGTTTCACACTCTTGACCTGCAATATACAAAACATGAATAATGGTTATATTTGTTAGCCCTAATCTATGTTTTAGGATTTTCAAATAAAAAATACAAAAGGGTTGTGTGCATGTGTTCTAATCCTAAGGCTACCTTATTAACTAAACCACTGCTCATATACCAAAGACATTAGTTAATTCATATGCCAAGTCATGATTCAAATTCAAGCCAAGCACAAGTGCCGAGCTCTGTATTTTATTCTCTTACCGAAATAGGAATGTATGCTCCAACACACATAAGGTTTCTAACCTTTGAAATCTCATGCATATGGGATTTCTAGCATTTGAGAAAATAAATAAAAATAAAACCTATTCATATGGCATACCATGCGCTAAGCCATCAAACTGCCAAATCGATGTACAGGTGCTCGAAATTGTAGGAGCCTGCGCCAACTAAATTAAACAATGATCCAAGTGCCATGTGCCGAGGTGCCATGACGAGTCTCAATACTGTACAAGTGTAATTTTCCCACAAAGGATTTGTTGGCCACCCCTTTGTTAATTCATATGGCGAACGATAGACAGATCTGGAAGCTTTAAATGGCGATGATAGCATTACCTCTACAGGGTTTTCAATTTACTCCTCGTTTGGATTGAAGAGGCTACGTTTTATCCTAGATGTTGTAGGTGAAGAGAATGGTATTGCCTGATAGCTCAGCTGATGACACAACTTTCTTTGAATAAACGCTTTCCTGCATTGTTATTGGTCTTATTTTATAATGCCTGTGGATTATTGTTTGTGATAATTCATAGTAAAACTTCCAACATATTATTGGGCAGCCGATGAGAACTTGTTGATGTGTAACTTCATTCCAAATTAAAGTTTGGCAAATTACATTTAACTAAAAATATACAGGAGAAGTTAGAATAAGACAACAAAATCTTGTAAGAAGAGGAAAGCATTGGTTGTAGCTTTTGGTAGGGATGGAGACCGCTTCAAAAGTTCCAAAGCCAGAATAGCTGCCATACTGTGCATACAGATCCCTGAATTGAGTTGTCATTCACAGCTTGAGTTGAAATCATCATCTCTTGTTACTATGGCCAATTTTCTTAGAGGGATCATAGATTCTTGTGATGAAGCAGCTTGGAGTAATTTATCTATTCCGAATGATGTTATCAGTAATGGTAGCAGAAATAAAATGGCAGTGGAGGCATTACAAGTCCTTACGCATGTTATACATGAAAATGGAGAAAGTTTGTCTCATGTAGAGGTTACGTTTTCTTTGAATTTTCTTCTACGTCGACTGTCATGCCGGAATCTTGAAGTGTTATCCACTTCACAGGCAAACAGTAAAAACAAAAAAAAAAAACGCAACCTGCAAAAAACTATTTTAGGATTCAGAATGTGGAAAATGAAATTGACCTCTAGATATTGGTTTTTGATGCCCTAGGAAACCTTTTTGCTCGGGCTGGGTTTGTAGTGTCAAGGGAAAACATGGAAATTAACATTGAGGCCCTGAGAAAAGTGATGGATTTCCTGTCATCCAAGTCCCAGCTAGAAGAAGACAATGATATCTCCAGGTACTATGTTGTTGTTCTTCATTGTCTGCAGTTGGTGTTGTCAGACCCAAAAGGACCTGTTGCAGAGCATGTGCCAGGTTTTGTAGCAGCATTTATCTTTGTATGAGATATGCATATAGTATAGGAATTTCATGCAATGAAGACGTATGATTGAAACATGACAAAGAAATCAAATGAGAAGCCTTGAAGATAAAGAGACTTGGAAAACACAATTATGAAGCTTTGAAGAAGTCTGTTAAAACTTGCCTTTTCAGTGGCTATTTCAATTTGCATAGTTGTCTTTAGCCAAAGCTTTCGGTGGCTTATAGGTTAGAAATTTGGCTCACAAGCCACCGAAAGCACAGACAGAGGCAGAATGTCAGTATTCTTTCTCAAGCCGAATGTTTTTGTTGCCAAATCATTTCAGTAGGGTTCTAAATGAATGATAAAAGTAAAAGGGATAGAGATCACTCTCTCTTTTAAAGTTTTGAAGTGGATACGAAGGAGATAAGGGTTTAAAAGCTTCTTCTATTTTTGGTCAAGATATGCCCAAGTGTTAGAAAGGGATCTGGAGTAGTCTTGTCATCATCCGGTAGAATTATGCAGCTGTCAAAGACTTTAGATTTAGATAATGATTTGATTCTTTTTATATAGGATCTATTCCTATTGTTTTGTAACTAGTTTGATATTACTATTTTTAGTATTATTCGATCCTCTTTTATAGGATCTGATTTCTTGATGTAAAGACTATAAAGTCTAGAGTCTTTGAGAAAGAGGGGGTTCGATTTTGAGTTCTGTAATCCACTGTTATTGTGATAAAGACATTCTCTTTATCTTTTTCTATGCCTATGAGTTGAAGTCATTTCTTTGTCTATATTTAAATGGTCCCATGGTAACTATCATCTTACCTTTGATTGTTAAGCAAGAATAATAAGCATCCTTTGCTAGTTTGTTGACCCATCATATATATTGTTATGCATGTTCTGGTTAATTGATTGGTTTTCTATCCATTTGATCTACAAACCTATCTGATAATAGCTCTTGAAGGAATTGTACTGAATGAATATAGCTAGATTGTCTTGAAGATACAATCAAGTGATTTAGATATTCATCTTGATCCAAACCCACACCCATTATTGAGAAAATAATTACAAAAAGGTTAAGTTACCAGGCATCTCTGAGATACAACCTAGGCAAGTTTCCTGGAGTGATAACAGACACAATGATCATACTCACTCCTTGTATAATTTTGGCTCACCATGAAAGAGTCAAATTTCTTGTACCATTGTCTGGGCGACTACCTCAAACCATACAATGATTTCTTGAGCCTGCAAACAAATTTCTTGCTGCGATTCTAAACGAACCCTTCAGGTTGTTCCATGTAGATCTCCTCATCCAAATATCCATGTAAGAAAGAAGTCTTAACATCTAGCTGCTCCAAGTCTCATGAAAGTCAATACCTTATTTATGAGAATATCCTTTCGCAACCAGCCTTGCTTTGTACCTTTCCACCTTATCATCAACACCCTTCTTCAACTTGTAGACCCACTTGCAACCTACAATTTTTCTGTCTCTTGGAAGTTCTACCAGGTCCCATGTAGCATTCCTCTCTAATGCCTTCATTTCATCCTTCATCACTTCTTTCCATTTATCACTGTTAGAACCCTTCACAACTTCCTTATATCACGAAGGTTCATCATCATTAGTACTTAAAGAAACTGATGAAACAAAATCATCATACCTTCTTGGAGGATTTATGACCCATGTAGACCTCCTTAGGGAAGTTTGTGGCTCATCCACAATCTGTTGAATGTCATCATCAACCATGTCTTTCTCTGTTGCAGGAAACTCTTCATGAACATCTTCTGAAACTTGTTCATGTTCACCTTCATTAGTTTCAAACTGAATTTGTTGATACTTTGGTGCTTCTTCCTATTTCATTTGAACATCTACATCTGATTTGATGAGAGATGATTCATCAAATATTACATCTCTGTTAATGGTGATCTTGTGGGAAGTAGGATCCCACAACTTGTACCCCTTAATACCATCACCATATCCAACAAAGATAAGCCTTTTTTTTATTTTGGATCTAATATGAAATGCTGATGTTTCAGAATTAGACCATAGGCTTCATAACCAAAAACTTTAAGATTAGAATAATTACAAGGGTGACATGTCCATACCTCTTTAGGAATTTTGCATTCTATTGTTGTTGATGGTGATCAATTCACTAGATAACAAGCTATAGATACAACTTCTTCCCACAGTTCCTGCTGCAAGTTGGCGTTACTTAGCATACTCCTTGCTCTCTCTAGAAGAGTCATGTTCATGTGTTCAACAACTTTGTTTTGTTGAGGAGTATAGGCAGTGGTTTTATGCCTATCGATCCCAAATTCCTTGCAATAATTCTCAAACTCCATTGACGTAAATTCACCACCATTATCAGTTCTTAAACATTTAATGGATCTACCAATTCTCTTTTCCACTAAATCTCTAAACTGCTTGAAAACTGTAAATACATTAGCCTTACTTTTCAACATATAGACCCAAACCTTTCTAGAGAAATCATCTATAAAAGTTACAAAATATGATGATCCTCCATATGAAATAGTAGGAGATGGTCCCCAAACATCAGAATGAATATAATCAATGATTCCCTTACTGGTGTGTCTTTCGGTTTTAAATCTCTGCCTATTCTGTTTTCCATAAATACGGTGCTTGCAGAAATCTAACTTTCAAGACTTTAGACTAGGAAGTAACTTGCGATCAGTTAATACCTTTAATCCTTGTTCACTCATATGACTCAACTGTTTATTCCACAATCGAACAAAATCATTGCCTTTCTCAGATACCGTTGTCGTGTGATCTGACTCGGTTCTTCCTTCTAACATAAACATGTTACCAACCTTCTTTGCTTTCATAACCAGTAGGATTCCTTTGTAAACCTTCATAACTCCACCTTGAAAAATACTCTTGTAGCCTCCTGTGTCTAAGAATCCCAAAGAGATTAGGTTCTTCCTAAGCTCAGGTACATGTCTTACATCAGTTAATATTTTAACAGTTCCATCAAACATCTTAATTTGAATGCTACCAGTTCCCACAACTTTACACAAGATATCATTTCCCATGTAAACAATTCCATCATCTATAGACTGATAAGTAATAAACTAGTGTCTATGAAGACACATGTGGTTTGAAGCACCAGAATCTAATGACCATTGTTGGTCATGACGTGAACCAATACTAATTGATAAAAATTCATTAGTCATACTTGAACCTGTTGTTGAACCTGTTTTGGTTGCATTTTCTTTCTTCGTCTCTTTTGGAGGGTCTTCTTTGGAGGCTTCCTATCACTTCCAACAATCCTTTTTCAGGTGTCCAAATTTGCCACAAAACCAACACTTAATCTTGCTCTTCTTTCCCTTCAACTTTGATCGAGAGAAATCCCTCTGACCGTGTCCTCTTTCTTTAGGTATGCCTCTGACCATCATCCCCTCAGATGTAGAGGTTTCTAGATTGGATTTTTTCCTTGTTTCCTCAGACAGTAAGTCTCTAACAATATCATCAAACTCAATCATTTATGTTGAACTGAAACTAATAGAGGTAAAAATGTGATCCCATGATGTGGGTAAAGAACAAAATAATGTAATTACCTTATCTTCAAATTCAAATTTCACTCCCATACTAGTAAATTCAACTAAGAGAGTATTAAAATTATTTAAATGATCAGTTATTTTCATACCTTCCTTCATGCGTAAATTATACAATTGTCTTTTCAGGAAGATCTTGTTCGTCAAGGATTTCATCATGTACAGGCTTTCCAACTTCGTCCACAAACCGACTGTTGTCTTCTCCGACACAATATTGAATAGAACATCGTCGACCAAACACAAGCATATGGAACTCGATGCTCTCACATCCATCTCATCCCAGTCATCATCTGTTATGGTCGTGTGTTGCTTTTCTTTTCCCAGAAGCGCCTTCACCACGCCTTGTTGCATGAGCAGATTGTGCATCTTAACCTTGTAGATCTCGAAATTGTCCTTGCCATTGAACTTCTCAATTTCAAACTTAGCACTTTGCGTCTTTGCCATTAGAAGAAACATTCCAAAAAAAACCATTGCTTATAATAACTAAGGCCCTTTAAAAAAATATGTGGAGAAATAATGGTATAAAATCTAGAAGTTTAATAAAAAAGTTTGATAGAAAACCTTTTACTAACCTCTCCTTTTATTTAAAATAAAAAATAAAAAACACTTTTTTTTAAATCCTCCACCTTTTATGTATTATATTTCATTCCAAATCTAATAAACCTTTTAAAACATCCTCTTGTCTTATTCACGTTTTAAAAAAGGTAATTCAATTTTGAAAAAACCCAAAAGGCTTCATACCTTGACCTTTTTCACAAAGAAACAATCATACAAATTTTTCTTAAAGGAGATCGGCATGCTCCATTTCCTTATACAGACCAGCGCTGAGATGCATATGCGTATGCTCCCTTTCCTTATACGGGCCAACACTAAAATGCATATGCCGAATACACATAAGTCCAGTATTAAAAAAGAGCTCCCCTTCACTAGAAGTTGCCAGCGTTAAGTTGTAAACAATGCTCCCTTCTAGTTTTCTCTTGAGTGGCTCTTTCAGCGAACAAAACAACCTCAAATTTCCATAAAAGTCTTTCCAATCTGCAGTCTCCTCATCAAATTTGACTGGTGCGCTCCCTCTTCACAAAATTTGACTGATGCGTGGCCTCCTCACCCCTCTGATATTAATTGTTGTAATTGCAAATGTGGAAAACAAAATCACACAGAATATAAAAGACACAGAGATTTACGTGGTTCACCTAGACGTTGGGCGACGTCCACCAAGCAGAGGTACCAGTTGTCTATTTATTCAAATCATGGAGATTACAGCAGCTCACTCCCACTCCTTGTATGCCTCTACGGACATACATCAAATTATAGCAATGTACATTAGAAACTGATTATTAAATGCGCTCATAACTAAATTCTAACTTGATCTTATTGGTTACAACCAACACTAGATTATAAGATCTGAAATCCTAATCCTGAAAATTTGTTGTCACCATTTAACACATATGAACTATATCACTCTCTGGGTTGCTTTAAATTATTCTCCTTCTCTATTACACACTTCTCTCGCTTGCCATTGCCAGAATGGGTATAAGAAGGAATGAGAAATCACTCAGCATGAAGTTCACGAATCCCTCATGATTATTATTGTGATGTGCACATTAGGGTGCAATGGCTGGAAACATGAAATAGTTGGGTCCAATTTGATGCCTCTATGTCTCTGCATATGGGAATATCCTTGTTTGGAGTAGCTTCTATTCAGTGTAATAGACAACATGAACAACAAGAGCATATCCTTGTTTGGAGTAGCTTGTATTCAGTGTAATAAACAACATGAACAACAAGAGCAGGAAAAAATTGAAAGCTACTCATTCTCGGGAAATAAATTTTCGATATTCTTGTTCAAGACCATGCGTCCCACAGGATGAAGAGGAAATACGCCCTCGGGCCAAGTTTTGGTAACATCTAGAGGATCAAATTCATATTTATCCTCATCTCGGGGATCCACTGTCTGGATAAAAGGTTTCCATTCAGGATAGTTTCCTGCTGCAGTGTAATCATAAATATCCTTGGTTGCATTATTGTGGTTTGTCCCACCTACAATAACAACTTCATCTTCTAATAGACATTTAACTCCACAAGTATGCCTCCAATTAAAATTCACATAGGTTTTTCTCCCAGCTTTGTTAACAAGGGTAAAGGTATGGACACCAGACCCATCCATATGCCTGTAATTTAACGGGACTCTGACATCATCAAAGAGAAAGATAAACATGTGCAAAATTTATGGGTGGTGAGAGAAGAAATATAGAATCCTCGGGTCTTCTTAAATGTGAATTTTTGGATTTGATTTTCAATGTATGAACCATGTCTCAAAAATTCATACAATCATGAATGAAGAAAACAGGAAAATTGTTTCCAACAAGATCAAAGTTCCCCTCTCTGGTGTATAATTTCATGGAGAAACCGTATGGATCTCAGAGAGTTTCAAGGCTCCCACACTTGTCGATAAAAATTGAGAAATATACAATCAATGGGATCTGTACACCTAGTGCCCAAATAAAATCAACACAAGTAATATGAGAAATCTCATGGGTCACCTCAAAATAAAACCTTCGCACTAGCTCCTCTAGCATGAACAACTCTCTCCATAACACGTTCTTTATCAAAATGTGCAATCTTCTCCACTAGGACCTTTTTGAGCTGATGGTCAATGAAGAATTTGTATTCCAAACTGGGGCAGTGGAGTTAGTTGTCCAGAAAGGAGAATTGTATGTGCTCGAGGGCCAGTACTTGTAAGTATCTATTTCAGATGAGAAAAATATAGAAGCTTTAGGTAGAGCCCATGCATATATCAATCCTTGGGTACAACAAGGAGGGTAAGGTTGATATATCCGGTGATAGAGGATGAGGATGAGAATTTTTCTTCTCCTCATGTTTAATTGGCAGGATCCTTAATGCCACAAATTTTGTATGAAGCGTTTGATCGCTCGGTAGCATATTTTTATGTGGGAGCAAGCAAATTTTGAACTAATGTGTTTAGCTTTAATGATGTAGTATCTTTGGTTGTATAAAATGATTTCCTCTCATTGTCAGTTAAAGAATAGATAACGAGTGGCACAATCCAACTTGAAGCGCTAGAGGGTTCCAAGGGAGAGAGAGGAAAGGTCGCCAAACCAAATTACTTCAGTGTTGATCACATTGTCCATGTGTCATTTTCATCCACGGTCATAATTCATTGTGTGGGATCCCTCCTTGTTTTGAAAACCATCGACGGGGGAACAATTGACATGTTTCTGACATGTCATCAGCTCTCATAAACCATGGTTAGGTTTCACGACCCTCCCCCTCTTTTGTTAAATGTCGAACATACTCGGGGGCCACGATCAAATAAGGGCCATTGATCTCTCATATACTTAAAACTCTTTCTCCTTATATCATTGATGTTGGAGAGAACTATGGTTGTTTGACTTTTGGATTGAATCAAGTGCATGATAGTACTTCGACGTATGAATTGGTTTAAAATATACCAAAACTTTGTTTTACCTTATAAATATTCAAAACACGAATGGTATTTTGATTTAGGATAAGACTAAAATGTTTGGTAAACCAATACATAGAAAATATGACTTTATAATTATTAAATGACCCTAAGAAAGAATCAATTTTACTTAGGATGAATAATAACGGCAATAAATGATAAAAGGATATGCTTTCATAAACTTTAAGTCATTTTATTCAATATAAAACTATTATTTAGAAATTAGGACTTTTACTAAAATAAAATACCCACTAATAACTTTCTTTTCTTGGATAATGGTGAGATAATACTAGGACTTTGGCATTTGATTTGGTCAGAAAGTCCATCTTGGAAATTAGATTACAAGAAAAAAATGACCATGAATTAGGAACCATAACCATAACTTGAGGAAAACAAAATTTATGATGACAACAAAGGAAAATGATGAATTATGGATACTCATTATATTACAAGCTTGTGGTGATGGAAAATAGGCGATTTTAATGCAACTGTTGGAAAATTTTTGAAATATTTTCCCATGTTACAACAATTTCTTTCTTTTGTTTGGTGATGGTATTATGTTCTTTGTTTTGTGCATACCAATATAATTCACATTCTTACTTATTTTATTTTTTTTGTTTTTTCTTCCATACCTTTGTATATTCTTGTTTATAAACTTTTTTCATGTTGCTTCTACAATCTCGAGCTATGTGTCCATATTTATTACATTTGTAACATTCAATTTTATAATGTAGGTGGGAAAATGGGTTGTAGTTCCCATTAACAGGCCCATGCAAACCTCTATTCTTGTTGTTCTCATGGTTATACTTGTAATTATTGTGAGATATTTTACTCCTATTTCTCATATAATCATTTCTTCCATAAACTTTGCAATCTACTTCCTTGTGACCAAAATGTTTGCAAGAAATATAATAACCGAGAAAAATATTTTGATACATGGTTATGAAGGGTCTTCTTGATGGAGGAATTCTTCTAAACACATTCTTATCTTTCTTGAATGAAAAAAAAAGTCTTTTGTTGGCCATGATTTTCTTCCTTGTGGTCGTCTTCAATGCGATTGGAGCTTTTAAGAACCACTGCATAGATTTCATACTTCTCTTCGATATTCTTCTCTAGTGACTTAGGGCTTGCATACTCTTTAAGGGTATTCTGATTGTTCTCATAAACAAGACTTTTCTTGATGAATGGTGACTTTTGATAGCTAATTATTTTATCTAATATTTATGTACTCTTTCCAATCTTCAAGATTCTATTAAAATGGTAAGTTGTTTTCTCTAGTTCCCTTCTTAATGAAACTATTTCAACCTGTAGCTTTTCACAATTTTCTTCCTTTTATTTCATATGACTTCTCACCACTTCTTCTATCCTCTTTGTCTCTTCTAATTGAGTCTTTAGGATGATAACTATCATTTATGTTTCTTCAAGATCATGTTCCTCCTCTTCATATTTCTGAAATTCTATTTCCCGCTTTCGATTCTTTTATTTGATTCTATCTATTTCTTCTAAGGAACTAATGAGTTATGCTTCAAGATCCTCTTCCACTTCAATATCATGATTTCCTTCTTCTCTTGAATTTGTGCTTCCTTTTTCTGATTTATCAGATTATGATTTTAGAGTCATGAAGATAATCTTTTTTATTCCATTGTCAGTGTCATTATAATAACTGCTATCCTCATTGATTTGTAGAATAATTGTTTGTTTATAGGACTTTTCTATCTTCAGAGTCTTATCAATCTTGTAATTTTGGAATTTGGAATCATCCTTTTCATTATTCTTTCCAATTTTTAAATGAGGGTACCTAGATGCACAATGTCCTACTTCTTCACAATTAAAACATTTAAAAAGAGGATTAACTTTATTTTTTCATGATCCTTTCTTGGGATTTCGAGCAAGGTTGGATTCTTCAACATATTATTTATTGTTTGAGTTGTCACTTGCTTCTTCTATCCTTGTCAACTTTGACATTTCTAAGGCTACTTGTTTTGCATAATGGTCTTGTGTCTTGTCCTAAATCTCTTTAGTTGATGTACATTGTCCCACTTTCAATTTCTCTGAATCTAATAAGCCACTCAAAATGGAATTCATTGATATTGTATTTTTTTCACTTTCCTCCTTTGTAGTTTCATGTGTAGGTGGAGTTTTTGAGTGCTTGTAACCAATGACAACTAATTTCCAGAAATCATACTCAAGTGCCTGAAATGTGCCCTCATTCTTATGTTACAGAAAAAAAAAAATGTTCCATCGAACAAGGGATATGGAATCCAATACATGTGTGCTATAGGTATTCACCTTCCAGTGGTTAGATTGTTCTGAAGGAACCTCACTCTGACACCAATTGTTGGTACACTTACTTATACTGAGAGGGAGGTGAATCAATATAAGGCCGTTTTTTCTTTTCTTACAATATTTTCTTAAAATATTTATCAATATGTTATTTTACGAACTATAGTAGTTAATGATAAATATACAATCATGCAATCCACAGTACACACATATTTGACATGGAAACCCAAATGGGAGAAAGACACAAAACAATTCTTTTATAAGATCATGTAGGAACCAACCTATTGTTATAATGTTTGTAGGCACCAACATACAAGAGACACCAATCCCCTTGGATGGGAACCAAATAAACAATAATGTTTGCAGGAAGAAACCTGCATGAGACACCAATCCCCTTGACTGAGCACCAACTCAAAAATATTGTTTGCAGGCACCAACCTACAGGAGACATCAATCCCCTTGGATGAGAACAAAATCGACAGTAATATTTGTAGGAAACAACCTACATGATATGCAAATCCCCTTAGCTAAGCACCAACTTATCAATAATGTTTGCAAGAAACAACCTACAGGAGACACCAATCCCCTTTCACTGCCAATAATATCATATTGAGTCTATTCTTCAAGCCTTCACTTGTACAAATCTATTACTTTGTCTATGCTATCATGACACTCTCCACCAACTCACATTCTTCATGAGTTAAGAAATTCCTTAGACCCTGCACCTCCTAGACACCCTTAGAAAATCACATTCTTCTCTCTTACATTTTCTTTCATTTGAAAATCTCTGAGCCTCAAAGCTTCTCTTCCACACTTCCTCACATTTTCACACTCATTTATTCACATCAAGACTTGGATTTGAGAATAATTGTTTATATAGAACATACACTCAATGGTTTGTCGACATATCCAAAAAAATTCTCATGGGGTCATCTCCAAATCCCTTTGAATATTCCTCAAAAATGGGTTGCAAAAATCCTTCGAGGCATCTCCATGAAAATGAGTCCCAATCTCTTTTCGTTGTGCACACTATCTGTTCATAGGCCTTTATCACTCAATAGTTTTCAGATGTAGTCCCTTCAATAGATCGTGGTCGTCAATATCTTCTCCTTCCATCAAAACAAACAATATAAGCCTCATCGCTTAGAAACCATTCGATATTCCCTTATATTGAATGTACATCGTAGATATGTTCCGTGTCCACCAAAACACACAACACACCCTCGTTGCTCAGTATCCCTCCGATTTGGATCTTGATTCAACCCAGTTGTCAATATATTAACCCCTGATATTGATACCATCGTGTCACCAACCCACCAAGATATGGGGCCCATCAGGCTCACTGTGTTACCGTCCCATCAGGGTATTGTCCCATCACCCCCTGAGGACTTCAAAACTTCAATACTCAAGAATTTCGATATCCAATATAACATAGTTATCGACTTAACAAGAACTGTGACCTAAAAACGAGAACTCTAGCCCTTAAAACCCATATTTTTTCATAAAAAAACACGAAAATCAACCCCCAAATCAAAAAGTGGTGCTACTAGTCACACCATTTTTTCTAATGGGGTCAAAATTACAAAATTGTTCAAGCATAGCCTTCAAAACTCATACAGTAGCTTAGAAAAACTTTAAATAAAAAAGTGGTGCTATTGGTAGCACCATTTTTTCTAACGAGGTCAAAATTACAAGATTTTTCAAGTATGGCCTTCAACACTCATACGCTCATAAAAACCTTAAAATCAACACCTAAATAAAAAATGATGTTACCTAAAGAAAAATGTTTTTCTCTAAGCGTTAAAATTATAGTTAATTAGGACCTAATTGAAACTATGACCTTGACAACAGATCCCTATGCAAATAAAAAACCCAAAATTGCATCCTAAATGGCCAGTTGATAATTTATTTACTAACTTTTTTTTTT
>ML786148.1:50490-65927 GCA_009831015.1 Picea engelmannii | reverse complement strand
TGAGCTTGTGCTTAAAGGGAATGTGAGGAAAAAGGAAAACCTTGAGCAATGATTGCATACTTGTTCTTTTTCTTGAAGGAAAACTAGTAACCATTGGATTTCCATCTATGACAAGAACAAATGTAGGGACCACAACAACATCATATTTGAATACATTTCTTGTTTCATAATTTTGGAACTTATTAGCTTGTTCCATAGGTAATAAATGGGCACACATAAAACCATAACGCTAATCATGGTGATTTTTAGAACAAAAGCACCCTTCGAGCATTGATTGCATCAACTTTGAGTGAGGGGGTCCGGGCCTAGTTGAATCCATCTTAGGTACATTATGCATATACACTTTGAAATAACACCATACGATTCATAAAATATGAAATTGGATCAAAATACCACTATTATAGCTATCTCAAATCCTTGTGGTTGTGCCAGAATGAAAGCTAGAGACCGCTTTCATTCCTTCTAGTAAAAGAACAAGTACAAAGCCATCAACAACATCATATTTAAACAAACTTCTTATTGCATCATTGTGAATGTTCTTAGCATATTACATAGCCAATAAAAGGGCACATACAAAGGCAGGACACTAACCATGGTACCTTTTAGGACTAAGGCACCCCCAGAGAATTGATTTCATCCTTGTGCTTGTGCTAGAAAGAAAGGTAGCAACCACTAGCTTTCCATCTAGCACAAGCATAAGTGCATTGTTGGTGACAACACCATAACACTAACCTTGATTAGGGTGAAATCTCCTTCGTCTAGAGACCAACAAGCATGGCTCATCATGCAGGAGAATCAAAAATAGGGCTAGGGAAAAGCATGTTCATATTGCTACATGGGCTTGTGCTAAAAAGGCATGTGAAGACAAAGTAACTCTAAGCAATGACACATACTTATTCTTGTTCCTAAAGGAAAGCTAGTGATTGCTAGCTTTCCATCTATGGCAAGAACAAATGGAGAGCCCACAATAAAATTAGATTTGAATATATTTATTGTTTTATAATCATGGATCTAAGTTGCTTGTTCCAAAGCCAATACAAGCTTGAAACTCATCTTAAAACCCAACATTCAACACTTAAAAGGCACAGTAGGAGGTACCAACTAGGCATTGATATTGCATACAATGGAACAATACTACTATTCTTTGAGTCTGATTCTAAGCACTCAATGAAACAACTGGAACCAAAGGCATTGCTTTAAATTCAAAGGTGACAAACTCTTATCATTGTCCCTCAAGATCCAAAATCAACACAACTTTACATTATTTTAATTTTTCAATGTAGGACAATGAGATATCCAATCATTTCAAATTTGAGGTTGTATAATTCACTTGGTTTTAATCATACAATTACAGTTCAACACCTGACCAAAAGAAAGCATTTGCTACTAGAATCACTTATCAAAACAACAAGCATTTGCAAACTAGAGTGGGAGTCAAAGACCAAATTATTAAACAAACAAGTTGAAAGGATTGTCCGATCATTTTATAACATACTAGGGTATATAACTTTCCTTCTTGCACAAACACAAGTGGATTTCGAACAACCTCATTCCATTGTGGAGGAAAGCTAATGTGTTATAGTTTTCTTGCTTACACAAGCACAAACGCATTTCGAACAATATCATTCCATTGTGTAGGAAAGCTAGTGTGCGATAGTTTTCCTTCTTACAAAAGCACATGGGCATTTTAAACAACATCATTCCACTACGAAGGAAAAATAGTGTGTGCTAGCTCTCCTTTTTGCACAAGAACAAACACAATTTGAACATCATTCCATTGTGGAGAGAAGTTAGCGCGTGGTAGCTTTCCTTCTTACACAAGTAGAAGCACATTTCAAATAACATCATTCCACTGTGGGGGAAATCTAGCACACCATTATGGAGGAAAGCTAGCGCGTGGTAGTTTTCCTTCTTACACAAGCATAAGCACATTTCAAACAATATCATTCTATTGTGGGGAAAAGCTAGCGTGTGTTAGTTTTCCTTCTTAGACAAGCACAAGCAAATTTCGAACAACATCATTATATTGTGGGAGGAATCTAACATGTGTTAGTTTTCCTTCTTGCACAAGCACAAGTGCATTTTGAACAATATCTCCACTGTGATGGAAATCTAACGCATGTTAGTTTTCCTCTTGCATAAGCACAAATGCATTTTGAATGACATCATTCCACTATGGGGGAAATCTAGCACATGTTAGTTCTCCTTCTTTCACAAGCACAAACACACTTCGACCAACAACATTCCATTGTGAGGGAAAGCTAGCACATGTAAGTTTTCTTTTTTGCACAAGCACAAATGCATTTCAAACAATATGTCACTGTGGAGTAAAGTTAATGCATGTTAGCTTTCCTTTTTTCACAAGTACAAGTGCATTTCAAACAATAACATTCCATTGTGGAGGAAAGTTGGTGAGTGCTATCTTCCTTCCTGGACAAGTACAAGTGCATTTCAAACAACATAATTTCCTTGTGGAGGAAATATAACATGTGCTAGTTTTCCATCTTTCACATGCACAAGCACATTTCTAACATCATTCCACTATGTAGGAAAGCTAGCGCGTGATATTTTTCAATCTTGCAAAAGCACAAGCACATTTCGAACATATTTCCACTGTAGAGTAAATCTAGCACATGTTAGTTTTCCTTCTTGCACAAGCACAAGAGAATTTTGAAAAATATCATTCCACTTTGGAAGAAAACTAATGCATGCTAGCTTTCAACATCATTCTACTATGGAAGAAAGCTAATGCATGATAGTCTTCCTTCCTACACAAGCACAAACACATTTCGAATAACATCATTCCATTGTGGAGTAAAGCTATCATGTGCTAGTTTTCTTTCTTGCACGAACACAACTGCATTTCAAACAATATCATTCCATGGTGGAGGTAAGCTACCACATGCTAGTTTTCCCACTTGCACATGCACAAACACATTTCAAACCATTGTGGAGGAATGCTAGCACGTGATAGTCTTCCTTCTTGCACAAACACAAGTACATTTTGAACAACAACATTCCATTGTGGAGGAAAACTAGAGTGTGCTAATTTTCCTTCTTACACAAACACAAGCACATTTCAAACAACACTCCACTGTGGAGGAAGGCCAATGTGTGTTAGGTTTCCTTTTTGCACAAACTCAAGCACATTTCAAAAAACAACATTCCATTGTGGAGGAAAGTTAGAGTGTGTTAGGTTTCCTTATTGCACAAGCACAAGCACATTTCAAACAACAACAGTCCATTGTGGAGGAAAGCTAGTGCATGCTAGCTTTCTTTCTTGCACAAGCACAAATACATTTCGAACAACACCATTCCATTGTGGAGGAAAGTTTTTGCATGTTAGCTTTCTTTCTTGTACAAGAACAAGCACATTTCAAACAACATCCTTCTACTGTGGAGCAAAGCTAGAGCGTGTTAGCTTTCATTTTTGCATAAACAAAAACACATTTCGAAAAACATCATTCTTGTGTGGAGGAATGCTAGTGCACACTAGCTTTCCTTCTTGTACAAGAAGAAGCACATTTTGAACAACATGATTCCATTGTGGAGGAATGTTGGTGTGTGTTATCTTTCCTTCTTGCACAAGTAGAAACACATTTCAGACAACATGATTCCAATGTGGAGGAATGATAATGTGTGCTAGTTTTCCTTCATGCACAAGTACAAACGCATTTTCGACAACATCATTCCACTGTGGAGGAAAGTTAGCGGTGCTAAAGTTCCCTCCTGCACAAGCACAAGCTCATCTCGAACAACATCATTCCACCATAGAGGAAAGCTAGCATGTGCTAATTTTATCTCTCGCATAAGCACAAGTTCATCTCGAACAAAATCATTCTACCATCGAGGAAAGCTAGCGCATGCTAGCCTTTCCTCTTGCACAATTACAAGTGCATCTCAAACAACATCATTCCACATTTTGGGAAAGCTAGTGTGTGCTACCTTTCCCTCTTGCACAAGCACAAGTGCATATCGAACAACATAATTCCACCATGGGGGAAGGCTAGAGCGTGCTAGCTTTCCCTCGTGCACAAGCACAAGTGCATCTCAAACAACATCAATACACTGTGGGGGAAAGTTAGCACGTGTTAGCATTCCCTTTTGCACAAGCACAAGTGCATCTTTAACAACATCGTTATACCGTGGGGGAAAGCTAGCATGTGCTAATTTTTCCTCCTGCACAAGCACAAGCGTATCTCAAACAACATCATTCCACCATGGGGAAAGCTAACACGTGCTAGTTGTCCCTCTTGCACAAGCACAAGCGCATCTTGAACAACATCATTCCACCATGGGAGAAAGCTAGCACATGCGATCTTTCCCTTTTGCATAAGCACAAGTACAAGAGCATCTCGAACAACATCATTCCACCATGGGGGAAAGCTAGTGTGTGCTAGCTTTCCCTCTTGCACAAGCATAAGCTCATATCAAACATCATCCCACCATGGGGAAAAGCTAGCGCATTCTAGACTTCCCTCTTACACAAGCACAAACGCATCTCAAACAACATCATTCCATCGTGGGAGAAAGTTAGTGCATGCTAGTTTTCTCTCTTGCATAAGCACAAGCACATCTTGAAAAACATCATTCCACCTTGGGGGAAGACTAATGCATGTTATATTTCCCTCTTGCACAAGCACGAGCACATCTCGAACATCATTCCACCATGGGGAAAAGATAGTGCATGCTAGCTTTTTCTCTTGCACAAGCACAAACGTATCTCGAACAACATCATTCCACTATGGGGGAAAGCTAGCATGTTGCTAGATTTTCATCTTGCAAAAGCACAAATGCATCTTAAACAACATCATTCCGCCATGGAAAGCTAGCACGTGCTAGATTTCCCTCTTGCACAAACATAAGTGCATATCTAGCAACATCTTTCTAGCGTGGAGGAGAGCTTTCCCATGTTAACCTTCCCTCTTGCATAACCATAAGCATATCTCGAACAACATCATTCCTTGGTGGAGGAAAGATAGCACGTGCTAGCATTCCATCCTGCACAAGCACAAGCTCACCTTGAAAAACATCATTCCACCATGGAAGAAATCTAACGCTTGTTAGCTTTCCCTCTCGCACAAGCACAAGTGCATCTCCAACATAATTATTCCACTGTGGAGAAAAGTTAGTGCATGCTAGATTTCTCTCTTGCACAAGAACAAGCTCATATAGAACAACATCATTCCACCATGGAGGAAAGCTAGCTCATGCTAGATTTGGCTCTTGCACAAGCACAAGTGCATCTCGAACAACATCATTCTACCACCGAGGAAAGCTAGCGCATGCTAGCCTTTCTTCTTGCACAAGCACAAGTGAATCGCGAACAACATCATTCCACCATGGGGGAAAGCTAGTGTGTGTTACCTTTCCCTCTCGCACAAGAACAAGCACATCTCGAACAACATCGTTCCACCGTGGGGGAAAGCTAAAGCATGTCAACCTTCCCTCTTGCACAAGAACAAGTGCATCTCAAACAACATCAATACACCATGGGGGAAGCTAGTGCATGTTAGCATTCCCTCTTGGAGAAGAAAAAACACATCTTTAACAACATCATTATATCATGAGGGAAAGCTAGCGTGTGCTAGTTTTCCCTCCTACACAAGCACAAGCGCATCTCAAACAACATCATTCCAGCATGGGTAAAGCTAATGCATGCTAGCTTTCCCTATTGCATAAGCACAAACACATATCGAACAACATCATTCCACCATGGGAGAAAGCTAGTGCATGCCAATTTTCCCTCTTACATAAGCACAAGTACAAGAGCATCTCGAACAACATCATTCCACCATGGGAGAAAGATAGCGCATGCTAACTTTCCCTCTTGCATAAGCACAAGTACAAGAGCATTTCGAACATTATCATTCCACCATGGGGAAAAGCTAATGCATGTTAGCTTTCCCTTTTGCACAAGCATAAGCACATCTTTAAAATCATCCCACAATGGGGAAAATCCAACGCATGCTAGCTTTCCCTCTTGCACAAGCACAAACACATCTCAAACAACATCATTCCATGGTGGGAGAAAGCTAGTGCATGCTAGTTTTCTCTCTTACACAAGCACAAACACATCTTAAACAACATCATTCCACCTTGGGGGAAGGCTAGTGCATGCTAGCTTTCCCTCTTGCACAAGCACCTCTCGAACATCATTCCACCATGGGGAAAATATATCATGTGCTAGTGTTCCCTCTTGTACAAGCACATCTCGAACAACATCATTCCATTGTGCATGCTAGCTTTTCTCCTTGCAAAAGTTCAAATGCATCTCTAACAACATCATTCTACCATGGTGGAAATCTAGCATGTGCTAGCTTTCCCTCTTGCACAAACACAAATGTATCTTGAACAATATATTTCTAGCGTGGAGGAAATCTTTCCCATGTTAACCTTCCCTCTTACATAACCACAAGCGCATCTTGAACAATATCATTCCACAATGGAGGAAAGTTAGCACATGTTAGTGTTTGATTCTGCACAAGCACAAGCTCATCTCGAACAACACCATTCCACCATGGAGGAAATCTAGCATGTGTTAGTTTTCCCTCTTGCACAAGCACAAGTGCATCTTGAACAACATTATTCCACAGTGGAAGAAATCTAATGCATGTTATCTTTCTCTCTTACACAAGCACAAGCACATCTCAAACAACATCATTCCACCGTGAGGAAAATCCAACACATTCTAGCTTTCCCTCTTGCACAAGAACAAGCACATCTCGAACAACATTCCACCATGGGGGGAGGCTAAAGCATACTAGCTTTCCCTCTTGCACAAGCACAAGCGCATCGCGAACATCATTACACTGTGGGGGAAAGCTAGCACATGTTAGTTTTCCCTCTTGCACAAACACAAACACATTCTGAATAACATCATTCTACGACGAGGAAAAGCTAACGTGTGCAAGTTTTCCCTCTTGCACAAGCACAAGTGCATCTCAAACATTATTCCACCGCGAGGGAAAGTTAGTGCGTGCTAGATTTCCCTCTTGGACAAGCATAATCACAAACACATTTGAACAACATCATTCCATTTTCGAAGAAAGGTAGCGCCTGTTAGCTTCCCCTCTAACATAAGTAGAAGCGAAAGTGTATCTCAAACAACATCATTCCATCTTTTGGGAAAGCTAGTGTGTGCTAGCTTTCCCTCTTGCACAATCACAAGTGCATCTTGAACACCATCCCACCGTGGGGAAAGCTAGTGTGTGCTACCTTTCCCTCTTCAACACGCATAAACGCATTGGGAACAACATCATTTCACCTTGGGGGGAAGCTAGAGCATGCTAACTTTATCCTTTGCACAAGCACAAGCACATCTCGAACATCATCGTTCCATCGTAGGGGAAAGCTACCACATCCTAGCTCTCCATCTTCCAGAAGTACAAATGCATCTAAAAAAAAAACATTCCACCATGGGGAAAAGCTAGCGCGTGCTAGCTTTCCCTCTTGCACAAAGACAAGCGCATCTCAAACATTATTCTAGTGAGGAGGAAAGTTTGTACATGTTAGTCTTCCCTCTTGCATAAGCACAAGTGCATCTAGAACAACATCATTCCACCATGGAGGAAAGCTAGCACATGCTAGCTTTCCCTCTTGCATACAGACAAGTGCATCTTGAACAACATCATTCCACTGTGATGAAAAGCTAGCGCATGCTAGTATTCCCTCTAACAAAAACATAAGCGCATCTCAAAGAACATCATTCCACCATGGGGGAAAGCTAGAATATGTTATTTTTCACTCTTGCAAAAGCATAGGCACATCTTAAACATCATTCCACCATGGAGAAAAACTAGGGTGTGCTAGCCTTCCCTCTTCCACAAGCGCAAGCTCATCTCGAGCAACATCATTCAATGTGGGGGAAAGCTAGTATGTATTAGCTTTCCCTCTTGCACAAGCGCATCTCGAACAACATGATCCCACTATGGGGGGAAGATAGTGCGTGCTAGCTTTCCCTATAGCACAATCACAAGAACATCTGGAACAACATCATTCCACAATGGAGGAAATCTATCATGTGCTAGGTTTCCCTCTTGCACAAGCACAAGCACATCTTGAACAACATCATTCCATTATGGGGGAAAGCTAGCATGTTGTGGGGGAAAGCTAGTGCATGCTAGCTTTCCCTCTTGCATAAGAACAAATGCATCTCAAACAACATCATCCCACCATGAGGGAAAGCGAACTATGCTAACTTTTCCTCTTCTACAAGAAGAGACGCATCTCAAACAACATCATTCCACCATGGGGGAAAGCTAACACGTGTTGGTTTTCCCTCTTGCACAAGCGTATCTCGAACAACATCATTCCACCATCGGAGAAAGCTAGCATGTGCTCACTTTCCCTCTTGCACAAGCACTATCGCATCTCGAACAACATCATCCGACCGTGGGAGAAAGCTAGTGCATGCTATCTTTCCCTCTTGCACAAGCACGAGCACATCTCGAACAACATCATCCCACCGTGGGGGAAAGCTAGTGCGTGTTGGATTTCCTTCTTGCACAAACATGAGCGCATCTTAAACAACATCCTCCTACCGTGAGGGAAAGCTAGTGCGTGGTAGCTTTCTCTCTTGCACAGGCAAGAGAACATATCTAACATCATCCCACTGTGGGAGAAAGCTAGTGCGTGCAAGATTTACCTCTTGCACAAGCAAGAGCGCATCTCGAACACCATCATCCCAACATGGGGGAAATCTAGCATGTGTTGGCTTTTCCTCTTGCACAAGCAGGAGTGCATCTCGAACAACATCATCCCATCATGGGGGAAAGCTAGCGCCTGCCAACTTTCCCTTTCGCACAAGCAGGAGTGCATCTCGAACAACATCATCCCACCATGGGGGAAAGCTAGCACGTGTCGGTGCTCCCTCTTGCACAAGCAGGAGTGCATCTCCAACAACATCACCCCATCGTGGGTGAAATTTAGCACATGTCAACTTTCCCACCTGCATAAGCAAGAGCGCATCTTGAACAATATCATCCCATCATGGGAAAAGGCTAGCATGTGCTAGCTTTCCCTCTTGCACAAGCATGAACGTATTTCAAACAACATCATCCCACCGTGGGGGGATGCTAACACATACTAGCTTTCCCTTCTGCAAAAGCACGAGCACATCTCGAACAACATCATCCCACCATGGGGGAAAGCTAGCGCATGTTAGTTTTCCCTCCTGCACAAGCACAAGCACATTTCGAATAACATCATCCCACCATGGGAGAAAGCTAGCATTCCATCTTACATAAGTACAATCGCATTTTGAACAACATCATCCCACTATGGGGGAAGGCTAGCGCCCTCTTTCACAAGCACAAGCTCATGTCAAACAACATCATCCCACCCTGGGGGAAAGCTAGAGCGTGCTAGTTTTCCCTCTTGTACAAGCACAAGCACATCTTGAACAACATCATCCCATCGTGGGAGAAAGTTAGTGCATGCTAGCTTTCCCTCTTGTACAAGCATGAGCGCATCTCAAACAACATCATCCCACCATCGAGGAAAGCTAGCGCATGCTAGATTTCCCTCCTACACAAGAATGAGCGCATCTCAAACAACATCATTTCACCATGGGGTAAAGGTAGTGTGTGTTATCTTTCTCTCTTACATAAGAATGAATTCATCTTGAACAACATCATCCACAAGCACGAGCTCATCTCAAACAACATCATCCCACCATAGAGGAAAACTAGTGCATATTAGCTTTCCCTCTTGCACAAGCATGAGCTCATGTCAAACAACATCATCCCACCATGGGGGGAAGATAGTGCGTGATATATTTCCCTCTTACACAAGCACGAGCTCATCTCGGACAACATCCCACGATGGGGGAAATCTAGCGCATGCTAACTTTCCCTCTTACATAAACACAAGCGCATCTCGGACAACATCATCCTACCAGGGGGAAAAGATAGTGCATGTTATTTTTCCCTCTTGCACAAGCACGAGCACATCTCAAACAACATCATTGCACCATGGGGGAAATATAGAGCATGCAAGTTTTCCCTCTTACACAAGCACGAGCGTATCTCAGACAAAATCGTTCCACCCTAGGGGAAAGCTAACATGTGCCATCTTTCCCTCTTGCACAAGCACAAGCGCATCGCGAACACTTTTCCTCTTCCACAAGCACGAGCACATCTCAAACAACATCATTTCACCGTGACAACAAGCTAGTGTGTGCTAGATTTCCCTTTTGCACAAGCACGAGCGCATCTCAGACAACATCATTCGACCGTGGGGGCAAGCTAGTGTGTGCTAGATTTCCCTCTTGCACAAGCATAAGCGCATCTCGRAAAACATTATTCCATCAAGGGGGAAATCTAGCATGTGCTAGCTTTCCCCCACTATGGAATGATGTTGTCAGATATATGCTCGTGCTTGTGCGAGAGGGAAATCTAGCAAGTGCTAGATTTCCATCTTGCTCAAGCACAAGCACATCTCAGACAACATCATTCCACCGTGGGGGAAAGCTAGTGCATGCTAGCTTTCCCTCATGCACAAGCATGAGCACATCTCGAACAACATCATTCCATTATGGGGGAAATCTAGCAAGTGCTCATTTTCCCTCTTGCACAAGCATGAGTGCATCTTGGAAAATATCATTCCATTGTGGGGGCAAACTAGTGTGTGCTATATTTCCCTCTTGTACAAGCACGAGCGCATCTCGAACAACATCATTCCACCGTGGGGGAAATCTAACACATGCTAGCTTTCCCACTTGCACAAGCATGAGCACATCTCAAACAACATTATTTTATCGTGGAGCAAAGCTAGCATGAGCTAGATTTCCTTCATGCACAAACAAGTGCATCTCAAACATCTTCATTCTATCATGGGGGAAACCTAGAGTGTAACAGCATTCCACCATGGAGGAAATCTAATGCATGTTGGATTTCCCTCTTGCATAAGCACAAGCGTATCTTGAGCATCATCCCACCATAAGGGAAAGTTAGCCTATTCTAGCTTTACCTCTTGCACAAGCACAAACACATCTTGACCAACATCATTCCACCTTGCATGAAAACTAGTGTGTGCTAGCTTTCTCTCTTGCACAAAAACAAGCGCATCTCGAGCAACATCATTCCACCATGGGGGAAAGATATTGCATGCTATCTTTCCATCTTGTAAAAGCACAAACGCATCTCTAACATCATTCCACCATGGGGGAAAACTAGCGTGTACTAGCTTTCCCTCTTGCACAAACATAAACACATCTTGAACAACATCATTCTAGCATGGAGGAAATCTTGCCCATGCTAGCCTTCCCTCTTGCATAAGCACAAGCACATCTCGAACAACACCATTCCATTGTGGAGGAAAGCTAGTGTATGCTAGTGTTCCCTCCTCCACAAGCACAAATTTATCTTGAACAACACCATTCCACCATGGAGGAAAGTTAGTGCTTTCTAGTTTTCCCTCTTGCATAATCACAAGTGCATCTCGAACGTGATTCCACCATGGAAGAAATCTACTACATGAAATTTTTCCCTCTTGCAAAGCACAAGCGCATATCAAACAACATCATTCCACCATGGGGGAAAACTAGCGCATGATAGCATTCCCTCTTCCACAAGCACAACCACACCTCGAACAACATCATTCCACCATGGGGGAAGACTAGAATGAGCTAGTTTTCCCTGTTGCACAAGCACAAGCACATCTCGAACAACATCACCACAAAGTGGGGGAAAGCTAATGCATGTTAGCTTTCCCTCTTGCAAAAACACCAATTCATTTTGAACAACATCATTATGTCATGGGGGAAAGGTAGCGTGTGCTAGTTTCTCCTCTTACACAAGCACAAGCACATCTCAAACAACATCATTCCACCATAAGGGAAAGCTAGCACAACTAGCAAGTGCTAGCTTTCCCTCTTGCACAAGCACAATCGCAAGCGCAATTTGAACAACATCATTCCATCATTGGAGAAAGATAGCGTGTGCTAGTTTTCCATCTAACATAAGCACAAGTGCAATCACATCTTGAACAACATCATTCCACCATGGAAGAAAGCTAGTGTGTGCTAGCTTCCCCTCTTTCACAAGAACAAGCGCATCTCAAACATCATCCTCTTCAACAAGTACAAAAACATCGCAAACAACATCATTCCACCTTGGGGGAAGCTAGCACGTCCTGCTATCTCTCTTGCACAAGCACAAATGCATCTCGAAAAACATCATTACATGTTGAGGAAAGCTAGTGCATGCTAGATTTCCGTCTTCCAAAAGCACAAACGCATCTTTAACAACAACATTCCACCATGGGGGAAAGCTAGCATGTGCTACCTTTCCCTCTTGCACAAACACAAGCGCATCTCAAACATGATTTAAGCGTGGAGGAAAGCTTGCGCATGCTAGCCTTCCCTCTTGCATAAGCACAAGTGCGTCTCAAACAACATCATTCCACCATGGAGGAAAGCTAGTGCATGTTAGCTTTCCCTTTTGCACAAGCACAAACGCATCTTGAACAACATCATTCCACCGCGGGGAAAATTTAGTGTGTGCTAGTTTTCCCACTTGCACAAGCACAAGCGCATCTCAAACAACATCATTCCACTATGAGAAAAGCTAGTGCATTCTAGTTTTTCCTCTTGCAGAAGCATAACCGCATCTCAAACAAAATCATTCCATTGTGGGGGACAACTAGCACATGCTAGCTTTCTCTCTTGCACAAGCAGGGGTGCATTTCGAACATCATTCCACCATGGGGAAAAGCTAGTGTGTGCTAGTTTTCCCCTTTGCACAAGCATAAGCTCATCTTGAACAACATCATTCAATGTGGGGGAAAGCTAGCATGTGCTAGCTTTCCCTCTAGCACAAGCACATCTCAAACAACATCATTCCACCATGGTGGGAAGCTAGCGCATACTCGTTTTTTCTATAGCACAACACATCTAGAACATCACTCCATCGTGGGGGAAAGCTAGTTGCACAAGCACAAGTGTACCTTGAACAACATCATTCCACCATGGAGGAAAGCTAGTGTGTGCTATCTTTCCCTCTTGCACAAGCATGGACGCATCTCAGACAACATCATTCCACTGTGGGGAAAAAAGAGAATGTGCTAGCTTTCCTTCTTCCATAAGCACAAACCCATCTCTAACAACATCATTCCACCGTGGGGAGAACTAGAATGTGTTGGATTTCACTCTTGCAAAAGCACAAGCATATCTTTAACAACATCATTTAACTGTGGGAGAAAGCTAGTGCGTGCACTCTTTCCCTCTTGCACAAGCACAAGCGCATCTTGAACAAGATCATCTCACAATGGGGGAAAGCTAGTTGGATTTCCCTCTTGCACAAGCACAAGCACATCTTGAACAACATCTTCCCATTATGGGGGAAATTTGGCATGTGCTAGCCTTCCCTCTTGCACAAGCAAGAGCGCATCTCGAACATCATCTCACCGTGGAAAAAAGCTAGCTCCTATTAGCTTTCTCTCTTACACAAGCAGGAAGGCATCTCAAACAATACCATCCCACTGTGGGGGAAAGCTAGTGCGTGCTAGCTTTCCCTTTTGCACAAGAAAGAGCGCATCTCGAACAACATAATGGCACCGTGGGGGAAAGCTGGCACTAGCTTTCCCTCTTGCTAAAGCAGGAGCACATCTCGAACAACATCATCCCAATATGGGGGAAATTGAACAACATCATCCCACTGTGGGGGAAAGCTAGTGTGTGGTATATTTTGCTCCTTCATAAGAACGAGCGCATCTCAAACATCATCCCATTACGAGGGAAAGCTAGCACGTGCTAGCTTTCCCTCCTGCACAAGCACAAGTGCATCTCAAACAACATCGTCCCACTTTGGGGAAAAGCTAGTGTGTGTGTTGGATAACTTTCCCTCCTACGCAAGCATGATCGTATCGTGAACAACATGATCCCACCATGGAGGAAAGATAGCATGTGCTATCTTTCCCTATAACACAAGCACAAGCGCATCTCGAACAACATCATCCCACCATGGGGGAAAGCTAGCGCATGCTAGCTTTCACTCTTGCACAAGCACAAGCACATCTCAAAGAACATCATTCCGTCATGGGGAAAGCTAGCGCATGCTAGCTTCCCCCCTTTCACAATCACAAATGCATCTTAAAGAACATCATTCCACTGTGGGGGAAAGCAAGTGCGTGCTAGTTTTCGCTCTTCCATAAGCACAAACCCATTTCGAACAACATCATTCCACCATGAGGGAAAACTAGCACGTGTTGGATTTCCCCCTTGCAAAAGCACAAGTGCATCTCGATCAACATCATTCCACCGTGGGAGAAAGCTATAACATGCACGCTTTCCCTCTTGCACAAGCACGATCGCATCTCGAACAACATCATCCCACCTTGGGGGAAATCTAGTCAGTGGTAGCTTTACCTCTTGCGCAAGCACGAGCACATCTCGAACAACATCATCTCACTAGGGGAAAGCTAGCACGTGCTAGCTTTCCCTCTTGCACAAGCAGGAGCACATCTCGAACATCATCCCATCGTGCGAGAAAGCTAGTGCGTGCTAGCTTTCAATCTTACACAAGCAGAAGCGCATCTCGAATAACATCATCCCACCATGGGGGAAAGTTAGCGCGTGCTAGATTTCTCTTTTGCACAAGCAAGAGCACATCTCAAACAACATCATTCCACCATGGGGGAAATCTTGTGCTTGCTAAGTTTTCCTCTTGCCCAAGCAGGAGCGCATATCAAACAACATGATACCATCATGGAGGAAAGCTAGCACGTGTTAGCTTTCTCTCTTGCACAAGCATGAGTGCATCTCGAACAACAACATCCCAGTGTGGGTGAAAGCTTGTGCATGCTAGATTTCCCTCCTACACAAGCACGAGCGCATCTTGAACAAAATCATCCCACTGTGGGAGAAAGCTAGAGTGTTGTATCTTTCCCTCTTGCACAAGCATGATCGCATCTTGAACATCATCCCAGGATGGAGGAAAGCTAGCGCGTGCTAGCTTTCCCTCTTGCACAAGAACGATCACATCTCAAACAACATCATCCCACCATGGGGGAAAAATAGCTCGTGTTAGTTTTTACTCTTGCACAAGCACGAGCTCATCTCGAACAACATCATCCACAAGAACGAGCTCATCTCAAACAACATCATCCCACCATCGGGGAAAGCTAGCACGTGTTATCTTTCCCTCTTGCACAAGCACAAATTCATCTCAAAAAACATCATCCCACCATGGGGGAAAGCTAGCATGTGCTATCTTTCCCTCTTGCACAAGCATGAGCTCATATCGGACAAACATCATCCCACCGTGGGGAAAAGCTAACACATGCTAGATTTCTCTCTTGCACAAGCACGAGTGCATATTGGACAACATCATCCCACCAAAGGGGAAAGATAATGTGTGCTAGCTTTACCTCTTGCACAAACATGAATGTATCTTGAACAACATTATTCCACTGTGGGGAAAAGCTAGTGTGGGCTA
>ML786147.1:252433-266339 GCA_009831015.1 Picea engelmannii | reverse complement strand
CTGGGTCGAATATAACCCTTATCCATCATTTCTTTCAATTGCAATTTGAGTTCAACTAACTCAGGTGTGCTCATCTGGTAGGGTGTCCTAGACACCGGCACCGCTCCTGGTGCGAGCTCTATCGAGAAGTCAATGTCTCTTCTTAGAGGTAGACCCGATACCTCTTTCGGAAACACATCTCTGTATTCCCTCAGGATAGGGTGATCATCCAGGCTTGGTTTAGCGCCTTCGATGGTTTTCAACACATGTATTGCATATAGGGGACATCCATTTCGGCAATACTTTCTCATTTGCAGGGTTGATATTTGTCTCACCGAGACTGGTTTTCGGATCCCTTGGAGGGTTATCCTTTTTCCTTCTTTGCTCACACATTCTAAGGTTTTATGGTAACAATCCAGTTTGGCTTTATGGGCGGCCCACCAGTCCATACCAATCAACAGGTCGTATGATCCCAGGGGTAATACATTAAGGGTTTCTTGGGTGGGGAATTCACCCAACATTAATTGGTAGGCTGGTATGACCTCTACTACCTTTCTTTTGGTGCCAGTTGCTAACTGTACCAACCATGGTTTAGTTTTCTTCTGTGGCTGTAGTTTACACTTATCAACAGCTCTAGGGGCTATATAACTCAAATTTGAACCAGGGTCAATCAAAACAGACACCAGATGGTTGAAAATCATACCTTCTATTTCCACCACTGAAGCTTGGTGGTCAACTTGGTTATTATCCAAGGCTGCATAAATCTGCAGCACACTCCTTGCCACATTATTGACTGTGGTAGCTTCCTGAATGTTATAGACCTTTCAACTATTCTGTTGTCGGTGTGGACAGTCTCTAAGGAGATGCTCCTCCCCGCAACCCCAACATTTCAAACGTTCTCTCTTTGGGTTATTAGTCTTTACTGGTATAGGTCCAGAATTTTTATTTCCATCCCCCGAGGGAAAATTCTATTGGAGTACACTCCGGGCTGGAAAGTTCATTCTGGGGTTCTTCTTGTAGTTTTTAAATCCTCAAGATTTGATCCCCTTTTTCTGAAATCTCGAACCACTCTTCTGTTTCCAGTTTTCACGAGACTCTACCCGATGTCCATATTGTTCATGACAATATGTTGCTTTTTGAATAGTGTCTTCTAAGGTATTTGGCTCGTCGAATTCAATTCGATTCCGGTATTCCTTGGGTAGCCCACTGATGAAGCGTTGCACCTTCGCCTTCTCTGCTTTGATGTAGGGTACATATCTCAATAAGTCGAGGAATTTGTTGACATATTCCTCCATAGTAAGCTGTCCCAGTTTGAGTTCATAAAACTCTTTAGCCTTCTCGTCGAAATATCTTTCCAACAAATAATTCTTCCGGAAGTACTTCTCAAATTGTTTCCAAGACAGGTCCTCCTCATGGACCCCTTTCATATTCTTAAGGTCTTCCCACCAGATGGAAGCCTTTCCGTTCAGATTGAAAGTGGCCACTCAGGCCTTCAAATTCTCTGAAAAATCATGGACCCTGAAATATTTCTTCAGTCCAAGTAGCCAGGCCTCAACTTCCTCTCCCTTCTTTATCTCACCGTCAAAGGAGGGAGGTTTTGCCTTTCTGAATTCCTCAAATTTATGACTCTTGGAAGTCTTTTGCTTCTTCTATTTTCTTTGAGAATAGGGACTGGTCCTGCTGCTGGAAGAGCCTTCTGAATCACCGGCTTCCTTCTCAGTGGAATTGTCTGGCACTGGTCCTTTACCTCTGGAGTGGACCTTTCTTGATGTGCTTCTCTCAGTATGGCCACTGACACGACCATGATTCTGCATCTCAGGTTCATGCTGCATTTGTTGTTGTAGGTCAGATAAGCTCTACAGTAGAACTGCATTAATTTCGGTTTACTTTTCTTGTTCTTTCATCATCCTTTCATTATCGGCCTTGCAGCTTTGCAATTCAGCCATGAGGCTCCTCACAGTCTTGGCTAGGTCCGGAGGGGTTCCTATTGCTCTTATTTTGTCGGAATCTTCGTCTTTGTTGTGGGAGCCTTCTCCCACCTCTTGGTGAGTCACCATACTCTACGTCTATAGATTCCCGCAGTTGATCGTCCGCTTGGGTGAAAATATAAACGCTGGTTATTAGTCAAGAGTTAAATACATTTTTATAATTTGCATAATTTATAACTCTTTCACATGCATACACAATCGGGTTCTCGTCTCCGAGTTTTTTTTTTTTTTTCAATTCTGGGCAAGAGAGTTTCTTTAGGGGGTTACTCCTCGTAGGAGTACTTCGAATGAATCTTATGCGCAACTCGTGCATAAGCCCAATCAGGCCAAGTGTTGTAACCATGCTTTGATACCACTTTGTCACATACCCTCTACTCAAAATCAAACTTTTTCTGAATGTCTGTGAGTGTTCTATTTTATGATATGGATGTATGTTGTAGATGTATGTTAGGCATTTGCAGGAGTTCTTGATTTCAGGCTTGAGAAGTCTTTGAGGCTCGCAAGATCGTTCAAATTTCCCTTTCAGCCAAATTAGCTCATTTGATTCCCTGTTGGAATCTCTGATGAAAACCCGATCCACAGGTCCTTAATTTTCCCACACGGCTTTTCTGCACTTAACCGTGAACTCTCCCAATGTAATTTCAGGTTTTGGAGTTTCTTCTTTCTGATTTCGAGAGTTCCTGTCCTCTCGAAATCCCAAACTCCGATTCGCCGATGCGCTCCCTTCCGGCCTTAGTCCTCCTGACTATGCCCCCTAGTCAATATGACTAGTCCTCGTAAGACCGCAGTCTTATCTTCTTATCGGGATTCGGGGTTTCACGATCCTCAATGTCACGAACCTCTATCCTCGCAATCTCCTAATCTCCGATGAGCCAACTCCCCGTCTTTGGCCCTTAGCCCCTTCTGGCTATATTCTTGGTCCACGAGACCACTATCTCACAAGACCACAGCCTTACCTCCCTTCAGGGTTTCGGACATCGCAATGCCAAAATGTATAAACACCTTGTGCACGGGATCCCCGATATTCTGACCCTCGATTGTCCGACCTGACGTCAGCTAGGCCCCACAACAACGGAGCTTTCTCCCCCTTGTCGGGGTTTCAAAATTCGCGATTCCAAGTTGCAAGGACTTCTTGTCCACGGGATTCCCGATATCCCGACTCACGATTTCTTGATTGACGATTCTCCTTTCGGGACTTTTTTCCAATGTCGCTCAATCTTTGCCACACGTCCAAAGAGTGGACGGTTCAGATTACCCCTCATGTTTTCGATACTTCTGATGTCCTGACTTTCACGACCTCGGAAACTCCAATTTCCCGAGTGTCGATATACCGATGTCTAGTGTCTGGATCTCTGGAATGAACGCTCACGTGACACGTGTCCTCTCTCAGACGGACGACCCAGATTTGTGTCGGGGTTTTCAAGGTGGACTTACCTGATCTGTTGTCCATGGGAATGCTGATATCTCGAATCCTGACGCCTCGATCTCCACCACGTGTCTCCACTAATGGACGGTCCATATTGTTCCTTCCTCTGCGCACTCTCTGGACGTGGAAATCAATGGTCCAGATCCTTCCCTCCTGCCAATCTGGAGGCTACTATGCTTCCCCCTGAGCTTGCGCACTTTCTTTCGAGACTTGGAAGAATTCCAAGTTTCCAAAGGCCTCAACCTTTGTCTTCTTCCTCTGCAAACTCCACAATCCGGACTTCGCAATTTTGGAGTGTATGGACTTCTTGTCCACGTGTCCTATGATGGACGACTCAGATTGATTCTGGGATTTTCACTATGAAAATTCCTAATCTCATGTCATCGTGACTCCCGATTTCATGAATGATGATATCCCGATGGCCACGCCTCTCGTCAGGACTTTCAACCTCTCGTTTACAAGGGCTTAACCCTCATACATCTCTTAACAGATTCGACGACTGTCGGGTTTTTTTAGCTAAGATCTAACGACTCAGATCAGTCCCACGTCGTGTACTCTCTTACTTCTCTCTGGATGGGAAAAGAAACCAACGGTCCAGATATTCCCACAGACCCTGGGGATCTACGGTCCCAATTTCCTCGCTATTCATGAAGGACGTAGAGGAAAAGGGGCAAGGTATGTAACGACCTTGTTTCTTTTATCAATCTAACGGTCATGAATGACCCAAGACTCTTCCGATGGGATCTCGTCCGTTGATTGATACTTATCCCTACACCGTTACTTCAGGATTTTAAGAGGGTCATTCCTCCTCATACAGGGTTGTTAAGACTTGCGCATTCAAGTCCTTTTTCCAGGTTCTTGGTAAACCTTTCCAAGGAGGGAATCTCTGTGAAGAGGTCTATTCCGGGGCATCCCGTGAGACAGACAAGGGGAAACAAATTCCCAAGAATGGACTGGAAGTCTGACTTGGTTCAACTTGTGCATAATTACATTCATTTATCAATCATAATCCATGCATGGTTTTTCTGTTATAAGCATATATCTACCATTTCTTATCAAAACACTGCACATACATTCTTATACTGTAATCGTTCACAATTTCACAGTTTATGAGCATATATGTCAGCATATGAATTTCAAGATGCAATATGAAAAACACTTATCAGAAATAACACCAGAAGTGGGTGCAACTGCTGAGAGGAGTGCTCGTTTCCACCCAACTGTAGGCTTAGCGACTCCCAACAGATTTACCACTAGCCACCCCCGAGCTGAGACCACGATGCTATGAGACTGTGTCTCCGTTTTCCAGTGACCAGAAGCGAAGTTTGCAATCCTTCCTCTCTGCTATCACTCACTCTGCATAATGCCAGAGTTCCCCTCGTGTCTGCCCCCTCGAATCACTTCTTTCCCATGCCTTATCCTCTTGCGAGGTTGCGTGTGGCGCGATTACCCTTGTGTTGATCAGGCTTGACGGCTCTATGGATAGGAAGTTCACCACCCCATCCCTCACTAAGCCATCAACCTGGCAGCCTGCAAGGCATTAAATTCAGGGCCAACGAGCTACTTTTGGTTCTCCGGGCCAGTGGAGTCCAAATACGATATTCATTCTCGGTGGAAGTTAACACCACCTTTCCAGGTGCCCTCCACTGCCATCGTGGTCTCTTTTTCTACACATCCCCTCTCAACAGTCCTGCAATAAATTCAAAATGTTATTCACATTCATTGACCTTTTCCTCAAGCTCCGTTTACATCACATATTCACATTTATGAGTTTGCCATAGTGCTTGGCCAGTCCAGTTATATTTACAAGATGGGGGAAACAGGGTGTTACAATTCACTTCCTGCAAGTTGTTGTTATCATATACCAAGGTATCATAAGGGATCTTATTGGATTTAATAATCATGACCTTAGTCTTATTAGTATTAACAGTCATACCCATATTGGAGAAAAAATCCTCGAGGATTATTAGTTGGTTTTCAAGATCATGGGGAATCCTTGCCATACGAACAATATCATCGACATAAAGAAGAATATTCATGACTATACCAGTGAGAGTACGGCTGACACAACCTACTTTTTCCAAGCATTCTTCTAATTTTTCAATGTATATGCCAAAAAGGGTAGGGGACAAGGGACAACCTTGTTTGACTCCAATATTACAGCTAATCTCTTTTGACTAGCCATCAATGTTTTTAAACTTAGCAATAACGTTCTCATACATCCTTATTGCAGCAACCCTTAACTCGAGAGACACTTTTATCTCTTCCAACCTGTTCCAAAGGTTTTTCCTAGGAACCATGTCAAAAGCTTTTCTAAAGTCGACAAAACAACAAAAAAGATTGGTTTTAGTATTGGAGAACTCCTCTGCAATGATCCTAAAGGTAACAAGATGGTCCACAGTAGAATTATATCTCCTAAACCTGACCTGGCTTTTAGCTCTTTTACCGTGACTTTCTAGCCAAATGTTAATCTTCTTTTCCAAAATAATTCCATAAAGCTTGGCTAAAATCGATCTAATCATAATGGTCCTATAATTAGAGGGAATGCTTTTATCCCCATTTTTAAAAATAGGAACAATGAGGCTTTGCATCCAGGGTTTAGGGAAGCCCTGCTTGAATGCTAAATTGAAGAGCTTGTGTATGTGAGGGATAAAGATTGGCCCTCCGATTTTAAAAATTTCAGCTTGGTAGCCTTCAATGTCCTTATCTTTCCCATTTGCGAACCGCTTAACCCTGAACTCTATTTCATCTAAATAAAAAACCTCTTCCTTTGTAGGGACAATAGGAATGGTGTCCATGGCATTAGGGAACTCGTAAAGAATTTTAAGGTAGGAATTCCAGTCCGTTAAGGGAATCCTATTATTTTCTTTAGTATTGTGTTGTAGAATTTGGCTCCAGAACTTCTTAGGATCCAACTTGTATAGTTGTGAAAGTGGCTCTTGCCTTTTATTGATATAGAGTTTTTTTTCCCTTTTAATTAGGGCTTTGTATGTATTGATCTTATTGAGTTTTAAGGGCTCATTAGAAACATCCCTAATGGCTTTCTTAGCAATTTTACATTCTTTATCATACCAAGGGTTGGTTGTTCTGTTATTCTTTTTACGGGACACCTCGAAAGAGAACTTGTTAATGGAAGTGGAAAGGGTAGTTGTAAAATTATGATAGAGTTCTTCAATGTTGTCCTGATAAGTTAGGAGTTTTAATTTACTATTTAAATCATTTAAGAAAATGTCAACTTTACTTTTGTCAAAGCGCAAATTCCTTTGGTTATCAGAATTCTCTTCAATGGTGCTCCTATGCATGGAAAATTTTAGAGTTAGGGTTAAAGTTTTATGATCAGAGTCAGGCTCATGGTCATTTAAAAGGTCAAAAGTTGTTATTTGGTTGGAAACGGGGATATCAGATATCACATAATCTACAACAGTACTACCTAGCCCATGAATACAGGTCATTTGGTTGGAGTTTGGCCACTTCATTACTCCATTGCAAATATTAGGTCTTGAGAGCTGCAGAGCTTGACCAACTCAGTACCAAACAAATTCTCAATTAGGTCTTTAGAGCTTCTTTTGTAGCTATTAGATAAAATAAGGTCCTCATCTAGCCATAAAGGATTATGGTTGGAGTCATCACTTAAAATAGTAACTTGTTTAGTTGCAATCCTAGCATTAAAGTCTCCTAGCAGGAGGATATTACCTTCATTTTTCAAATTATAAATATCTTGCTCTAAATTATTATAGGGACAATTTTTATCTAGATTATTTTTCTTATAAAAAGTAGAATTAATAGGTGAAAAATAACAAATTGCTATACACATCTTCTTAGCATTGGTGTCTGAAATTTATATCCAAATGTATTGATTAAGAGGGTCAATATTATGAAGTTGAATGTGAGGAGAAATGCTTTTTCTAATATAACAAGCTATGCCTCCTGTCCCTCTACGGTGGGATTTTTTGTTCCATGCTGACCACAAGACAAATCCTTCCATGTTAGGGACCTTAGACTCCTCATGCTCCCAAGTTTCATATTGATAGATAGTATCAATACCACTCGAGATCCAACTTATCATAGGACCTTTGTGCCATGGAAAGCCGCACCAATTCCAAAAAAGGATCCCAAGTGTCCCAAATTCCTATTTATTATTATCCTTTTGGTCTCTATCCCTAACAATATCTTTTCGATTTCTAATTATTTCCCATTTTCCTTCTTTCCTGGCTTCTTTTACCTTTTGAACTTCCTTCCTTAATTCATCTTGGTCTTCGGGAATGAGGTCTTCATTTATAAATATTCCCGACCCTTTTAAGCTCAGAGATTTACTAAGTATGCTATATTTGTGGTCATTACAACTCACTTTGACACGGATCAACCTATCTTTGTGATCAATTATTTTTCCTAGCCTCTTTGCTCCTATGAGGTAAGTTGTATCAAATTGTGATTTATTTTTTAATTCTTCTTTTACTATTGCTAGCGTATCCTCCTCTTGTTTTTCTTTTATACCAAAAATTATGAGATTCAAGGCTCTTTTGTTACGCTCATGATCCAATTCGATTAGCTTATTCATTTCCTCTTTGATGGGTTTGATATCCAATTTGTTTTCCATATTACTGAGGTTCAAATTGTTGGTTAGTTTTTCTTCTCGCTCTTTAGTCCTATCTCTCAAGTTGTGATTTTCTTCAACCCCTCCTTCTTGGGTTGATTGTTTATGTTTTTCCTTTTCTTGAATTCTATCCTTCATTGTCTGCAATTCACTCTTGAACCCTAAGAATCTATCCTCTATTTGAGTTTGAATGGTATCTTTAATTTTTTTTTATCAATCATTGCCTCTAGCTCTATTTTGAGTTTTAAGTCTCTCTCTTCACTCCTTTTTTCTAATGTTTCTAACTCTATTTGAATTTTGGCATCTCTTTTTTTTTTTCTATTGATTCCATATAATCGTAAAGGATCTCTAGGGTGATTTTGGGGGGCCTCCCCTTGTTAGGGTGAGATTTTGGAATAGGTGGTGGAGTGCTCATATTCAAAAGAAGAGAAAAAAGATGTAACAATTATTATTATGGATTGACTTTATCTCTCAAACCAACTTTTACTTCTGAAACATAAAATAAAAAAAAATAAAAAAAATATATTTAAATCTCTTTACATAAAATTAAAATTGAATCGAAGTAAAAAGTGACTCACCTCATTTCAAATTTCCAAATTCTCAACCCTTTGAAGAATCCAAAAAATAATTTTTGAAGACGACAAAGAAGTCCAGAGAAACTACAGAGATTATTCTGGGTAAAAAAGGTAAAAACTACATAGATTATTCCCGTTCAAAACCCTAGATATATAATCTTAGAAATAAAATATCTCCTAAAAAATAAATAAACGAAGAAGTATTATTCCTGTTCAAAACCCTAGATATAGAATCTTAGAAATAATATATCTCCTAAAAAATAAATAAACAAAGAAGTATTATTCCTGTTCAAAACCCTAGATATAGAATCTTAGAAATAAAATATCTCCTTAAAAAAAAAGTATTATTGGCGTTGAAAACCGTAGATATATAATCTTAGAAAAAAAAAGGAGAAGTATTATTCTCGTTCAAAACCGCATAGATACAATTTAAAAACCGCAAAGATCTAGTATGTCGGTTCCAAACCGCGGAGAAATATTAATTTCAAAACCGTAGAGAAGTAGTATTCCCATTCAAAATCGCGGAGAAATATTATTTCCATTCAAAACCATAGAGAAATATTATTCCTGTTCAAAACCACAGAGATATATTAGGTGATTTATGTTACCGACTTCACTTGGAAAATTGTCCAATTAATTGGTGTGTGTTATTCTAGTATCACTAATAATTTTCACTACATTGTATGGCTTTACATTAATGATTTCCTCATTGAAAAAATGGCACAATGTTGAGTTGATTATATTAATTTCATATATATTATTATCAAGATTTGAATAATTTTTGTAATATAACAAAAAACAAACATGTAACATTTTTATAGTGTCTTTTAGAGGGATGCTACATAAGAACCTGACAATTTCTCTGGTGGACATAGCCCACACTGGGTGAACGAAATATATCTGTCTCTATTGTAGTGTGTATCTTCTTTGTTTTATTTCCGCATTTGTTGATCCGTAGGATCTTTTAATGACTTATGGTTGAGTTTTAATTTTGCATGCATTAATTAACCATTTGAGAAACTTAGTGAAGAATGAGGAAATAAGAGGAATTATAACAGCCATATACATATGTGCATATATGAAATGCAATAAAAGACAACAAACCATAACATACAGATTGATAACGGAGTTCGACACAACTTTGCCTATGTCTCTGGGCCTTTTCTCTATGGGGGAGGCTTCTTTATTTCTGATCAAAAGCTCAAAAGTATATCGCCGCAATGCCAAATGGCTACAAGACTAATATGGTCATGTTCTTCCAGATCTCTAGAACCATGCAAAGAAAATGGCACGCAAAACGGATGTCCAGAGCTCCCAAAAATGGTCCGACATCGTCTCCTCCTCAAAAGCTTCTCTGCCTCAAACTGGCTATGGCTCGGCTTCTCCTCAGCATCATTATGCTCTGAATGCCCTCAAATCTATCCCCTTGGCCTCAAACAGGCCTTGGTTATATAGCTGGGTAGGTAGTTTCTCATCTCCAACTTCCTCCAAGAAGTTAGTCTCCAAAACTACCCAATAACTCCCAAAAATGGATTAATTACATTAAAAATAACAAAAAGTGGTTAAAAAAACCCACTTTTAACTATATTATAGGGCATAAGCCCCCCCTTTGTTGGGGGCGTGCACCTTCTGTATGGTCACATGGCTTAATAGGGCCAAGTTCTATCCCAAAGGCTAAGTGTTGGCCCCTAGCCCGCACTCTAACTCTTGGTCATGTTGGCATAACCATATAACCATTGGTTATAACCGTAACATAACTGTTTAACCACTTCCGCGCACTCTGTGTGGTCATATGTGTAAATGAATGTGACTGAGGGCTCCATTATATCTGTGCGCAATCGCATATATGGTGGCCATGACCATGGGCCGATACATATGGTCACATAAACAAGAATATGACCACGGGTCGGGGCTAAGCCCCGACCCGACCTTCTGCCAAACTTTACAATTTGCAAACTTAAATACATATGAACTCGTATATGTAATAAGAAACAATGTGTGACCCATTGGTATGTCGGAGTTTGTGAAGGCACTTGGCGGTGGGAAAGGTCACCGGTTTGAATCTGGTCGACGACACAAAATTTTGATAATCAAACCATTAAACCAATACCAGGGTGCCACGTGGCAGCCCGTGATTGGGCCATGTGGCACCTCTACATCCAACCGATGAATGTTACGTGTCAACCACTGATTCGTCCAGAACTTTCCAATAGATGACTGCCACATCATGCCACGTCATCCGTGCCACGTCATCGTACGGTCGCCACATCAGATTCTGTACTGTCCAGTTACCTTGTCATGTCACTCACCGTACTGCCCAGTCATCTAACACGTAAGCTACTGACGTCATCCCGTGCCATGTGTCAACCTTACAGTGGTGACATGTGTCACCTCGAGATAGGTCCAGCCATACGCCCAAATGTCCAAATTTTCCTGACACATGTCATCACCTGGAGCTTCCACGTGTTGCTGTATGGACCTGCCACATCAGCGTACGGACATGCCACGTCAGCGTTCGTACGGACTGTACGGACTGCACAGTTAGCAATTTTTTTTTGCCTGTTTGACTTTTCGGACATAATGCGATATATTATCCATACAGACTCCATTTGACAAAGTAAATATACCACCAGAATTAGGAAGACGAGACAGACGCAATGGTACAGGTTTCGTCAGATTCTGAGCACTTTAATTTTTGAGCATTTTTCAAGCCCTGTCAGGCTTCTGGATCCGATTTTGGATCACACCTTCCCACAATAAGACCTTTTGGTCCCCAAAAGGTTACTGACCAGTCAACAAGCTCGGGATAGGCCACCCGGCTTGCTCTCTGTCTCTGAACTCTGTCCTGTGCACCTGTCTCATCAAGATCAACTATAACACAACCATGACAACTGACAGTATATTGTTAGCCAATTGAACCCTATTACATCTTACTGAAGCTAATATCATCCATGTAGAAAACATTGCTAATGACAGCATAAAAAATATGACAGCAAATGAACTGATATACTTTATATATCTGCACGACATGAGTTTATCCTTCGTGAGTACATGCAAAATCCTTTTGTCCTTCCTTGGACAAAGCTCCTGATCCGGGGCAGGATCTTTTATGATTATGGTTGAGTTTTAACTTGCATGAATATTTTAACCATTTGAGAAATTAACGACAGAATGAGGAAAGAAGAGGATTATATCAGTCAAATACACATAAGCAGATCTGAAAACAGTAAAGAACAACAAACCATAAGAACGCAGGTTGATAACGGAGTTCGGCACAATGTTTGCCTACGTCTCCGGGCCTTTTTCCTGTGGGGGAGGCTTCTTTATTTCTGCTCAAGTGCTCAAAATTACATCTCAACAATGCCCAAAGGCTACAAGACTGATCTGGTCTTGTTGACACAGATCTCTAGAACCCAATGCAAGAAACGACACGCAAATCTGATGCTCCAAGCTCCCAGAAACGATCCGACAGCGTTTCACCTCAAGGACTACCCTGCAACAAAATGGCTTTGGCTTGGCTCTCCAACAGCATAACTCTACAAATCTGACTGTCCATTGGCCTCAAACAGGCCTGGTTTATATAGGAATGGGGTTGGTTTCTCATCCCCAACTTCCTCCAAGAATCTGGCCTCCAAAAAAGCCCAATATCCCCCAAAAATGGAGAAAATCTGCTATTAACATGCATAATTAATTAAAAATAACCACATTTTTAACTAAAAACCCACTTGGCATAGTTTTTATTGACAAATTTGGGCGCAGCCCCCGATTGGCGCGCGCCCCTGGTCATTTGGGAGGCCATGTGGCCGAGCGCCTATGGCGCTGGCCCCTGCGCAATGGTTCAAGCCCCCGGATTTTTGGCGTACCATGTGGTCGTGGCTAGGTGGCCGAGCGCTTATAGCGCTAGCCCCTGTATGTCAGCATAGCACCCGGTCCCATCGGTGTAACATGTGCCCACGGCCCAACGAACACCCCCACCGCGCATGGATGTAACGGAACCCCGAGCCGTGTGGAGTGTGGAACCCTGTTGGTAACAGTTCCACCAACAATCACGGAACCACGTCCACATCGAGGCCAAAACAACCAACCATGGGGTGCCACGTGGCTGCCCCTGAGTGGGCCACGTGGCACCCTTTTTTCACCAACCAGAGCGTAACACGTGTCGTCACCTGATTGGGCCACCTGTTTTGCCATGTAAGCCGCCGTACTGCCAACTGTCGTATTGCCGTACTGCCACGTCAGCGATGACGTCACCTGGTGCCACGTGTCACCCTGTGAGTGGTGACACGTGTCACCTTGCTATTGGCCCGACCACCTGCCAAAAGTGCCAAATCAACATGCCACGTGGCACTCCCTGATGCTGCCACGTGTCCCATGTACGGACCTGCCACGTCATGCCACGTGTCAAACGCCGATTGGTCCACGTCATTGTACGGATGCCACGTCAATGCTGAAGTCAGCGTGCCACGTGTCACCCTGTGAGTGGTGACACGTGTCACCTCAACATTGGTCCAACTGTACCCTGAAAACGCCAAATCCGCCTGCCACGTGTCACCTTCCGGTGCTGCCATGTCACTGTACGGACCGCCACGTGTCCTCTTCTGATGCTGCCACGTCACTGTACGGACCGCCACATGTCGTCTTCTGAAACCGCCACGTGTCCTGTACGGACATGCCACGTCAGCACTGTACGGATTGACACGTGTCTGTACGGACTGTACGGACAGGTACAGTCAGCATCCCAAAATTTTGCCTGTTTGGCTTTTCGGACAGAAGGCAATATCTTCCTCATACGGACTCCGTTTGCGATAAAAATTATACCACCGGATTCAGGAAGACGAGCCGGACATCATGGCGCAGGTTTCGTCGCAATCCAAGCACTTTCATTTTTGAGCATTTTCCAAGCCCTATCTGGCTTCTGGATCTGTTTTCAGATCAGCTCCAGATTAAGCTTCCAACAACTAGTCTTTTGATGTCCACTCTTGTTGCAAAACGTGCAATGAGTTTTTGACATCCAGACCTGTTTACCCTTCTCTTTCTTCCATTGTGGACTTGAGCCTTTATGTTTTGTTTCCTTCCTAGTCGACATAGGTTTCCTGTACAAAGTTTGTCTCTTCCAACACTTGGCAACACAATGCTTAGGTGAATGACAATAAGTACATGGATAAAGATTCCATAAGTTCTGGTTTACATGATTATGATTTTTATAATCAAAAGGAGAATTAATAAAAACATGACCATTATACCTTCCATGCTGATCTTCACTTTTCTTTGGAGACGACTTGCATTCACTACCATAGTCCTGAAGTGATGCGCCATTTCCTTTTGTGAAGTATTCCTGCAATGT
>ML786147.1:199051-252359 GCA_009831015.1 Picea engelmannii | reverse complement strand
CCTCAACCTCAATAGGATTTACAATGCCTTGACCTCTACATCCAAGGCCCTTTCCTTCTTCATAACCCATCTTGGTTAGTATTCTCAAAACTACACCTTTTGTATGTTTTTCGAATGCACCAAAACCAACTTGATGAGAATGAGGAAAATTTGATGAGGAACCTTCACTGCATACCTCAGATATGTTTTCTGAAACAAATGTAGAAGGCACTTCCTTCAATCCTTTTTTTCCTTTGTTGTTCTTTGAAGCTTTCACTTGAACCGTGCTCTTTCATTCCAAGTAGTCTTCATACAACACCTTCACCATCTCGGCCATGGAAAACACCGAATCTATGAACTCCTTCTCATTTTTAGAAATTCCTCCTGTAGATGCCATTTTCTTCCTTGAGATGAGCTCTTCCCTGGTTAACATGCAAAACTCAAATCCAAACGTCAACTAGCTCTGATACCACTTGATCCGTAGGATCTTTTAATGACTTATGGTTGAGTTTTAATTTTGCATGCATTAATTAACCATTTGAGAAACTTAGTGAAGAATGAGGAAATAAGAGGAATTATAACAGCCATATACATATGTGCAGATCTGAAATGCAATAAAAGACAGCAAACCATAACACGCAGATTGATAATGGAGTTCGACACAACTTTGCCTATGTCTTCGGGCCTTTTCTCTGTGGGGGAGGCTTCTTTATTTCTTCTCAAAAGCTAAAAAGTACATTGCTGCAATGCCAAATGGATACAAGACTGATCTGGTCATGTTCTTCCAGATCTCTAGAACCATGCAAAGAAAATAGCATGCAAAACGGACGTCTAGAGCTCCCAGAAATGGTCCGACAACGTCTCCTCCTCAAAAGCTTCTCTGCCTCAAACTGGCTTTGGCTCGGCTTCTCCTCAGCATCATTCTGCTCTGAATGCCCTCAAAGTTGTCCCCTTGGCCTCAAACAGGCCTTGGTTATATAGCTGGGTAGGTAGTTGCTCATCTCCAACTTCCTCCAAGAAGTTAGGCTCCAAAACTACCCAATAACTCCCAAAAATGGATTAATTACGTTAAAAATAACAAAAAGTGGTTTAAAAAACCCACTTTTAACTATATTATAGGGCATAAGCCCCCCCTTTGTTGGGCGCGCGCACCTTCTGTATGGTCACATGGCTTAATAGGGCCAAGCGCTGGCCCCTAGCCCGCGCTCTAACTCCTGGTCACGTTGGCATAACCATATAACCATTGGTTATAACCGTAACATAACTGTTTAACCACTTCCGTGCACTCCGTGTGGTCATATGTGTAAATGAATGTGACCGAGGGCTCCGTTATATCTGCGGGCAATCGCATATATGGTGGCCACGACCATGGGCCGATACATATGGTCACATAAACAAGAATATGACCACGGGTTGGGGCTAAGCCCCGGTTCGACCTTCCGCCAAACTTTACAATTTGCAAAATTAAATACATATGAACTCATATATGTAATAAGAAACAATGTGTGACCCATTGGTATGTCGGAGTTGGTGAAGGCACTTGGTGGTGGGAAAGGTCACCGGTTCGAATCCGGTCGACGACACAAAATTTTGATAATCAAACCATTAAACCAATACCGGGGTGCCACATGGCAGCTCGTGATTGGGCCACGTGGCACCTTTACATCCAAACGATGAATTCCACGTGTCAACCACTGATTCATCCAAAACTTGCCAATAGATGATTTCCATGTCATGCCACGTCATCCGTGCCACGCCATCGTATGGTCGCCACGTCAGATTCCGTATTGTCCAGTTACCTTGCCACGTCACTCACTGTACTGTCCAGTCTTCTGACACATAAGCTACTAACGTCATCCCATGCCACGTGTCACCCTTACAGTGGTGACACGTGTCACCTCGGGATAGGTCCAGCCGTACGCCCAAATGTCCAAATTTGCCTGACACGTGTCATCACCTGGAGTTTCCACATGTCGCTATACGGACCTGCCACATGTCATCTATAAGGACCTGCCACGTCAACGTATGGACATGCCACGTCAGCGTCCGTATGGACTGTACGGACTGCACAGTCAACAATTTTTTTTTGCCTGTTTGACTTTTCGGACAGAATGCGATATCTTCTCCATACGAACTCCGTTTGACAAAGTAAATATACCACCAGAATCAGGAAGACGAGACAGATGCAATGGTACAGGTTTCGTCGAATTCTGAGCGCTTTCATTTTTGAGCATTTTTCAAGCCCTGTCAGGCTTCTGGATCCGATTTCGGATCATTTGTTTTATTTTATTTCTTCACAGTCCTATTTTTTCTAACAACTGGTATCAGAGCCAAAGGTAACTCATAGGAAAAGAGGGTTCCTGGTTTGAGTGGGACCAATGGCAGAAGATGGAAAGTTTAAGGTCGAGAAATTTAATGGCCAAAACTACCAGCTATGGAAGATGCAAATGGAATATTATTTATATCATAAGGATCTATTCCTACCATTGGACAGAATAACAAAGAATTCGATGAGTATGACATACAAAGAATGGAAGTTTCTAGACAGAAAGGCACTAGGAATGATATGGTTGTGCCTGACATTGTTGATGTCTTTCAATATTTCATAAGAAAAGACCACGACAAATCTGGTGGATTCATTGACTAAACTATATGAAAGCCCTCGACCTCAGATAAAGTATTTCTAATTAAGTGATTATTTAATATGAATATGTGAGAAGGTGGGTCTGTTGTCGATCATTTAAATGAATTTAATACTGTTACTAATCAATGAATTTCTGTAAAAGTGAATTTTGATGATGAGGTTAGGGCTCTTCTAATCTTGTGCTCATTTCCAAAAATATGGAATGACTTGGTCATGGTTGTAAGTAACTCTGTCTATGGTTCAAACACTTTGACATTTGATGATGTTGTTGGTGTTATCTTTAGCAAGGAAATGCGAAGGAAAAGCACAAGTGAGATATCAGGTAATGCATTGATCATGGAGAACACGGGAAGACAAAAAGATAGAGGAAAGGGCTCAGGGAACAATGAGAATTATAGGAAGGGAAAGTCCAAATCTAGACTAGGAAAGATAGAGTGTTGGAATTGTGGGAAGAAAGGACATATGAAGAAAGACTGAAGATCTCCAGAGAAACAAAGAGATGGACATCAAGAGAAAAATCAGGAAGCAAATATAACAAGTGATGTGTTACAAGATGCTTTGATTCTTTCTTAAGATAATATTACTGACTCTTGGGTAGTAGATTCAAGGGCTTCATTTAATGCCACACTCCATATGAAATATTTCCAAGATTATGTTCAAGGTGATTTTGGACAGGTTTATTTGGGTGATGATGAACCATGTCAAATTGTTAGAATGGGTAAGGTAAAAATAAAACAAAAGAATGGAAACAAATGGTTACTGAAAGAGGTGAGACATATACCATATCCGAGAATAAATATAATTTCATCAGGGAAGTTGGCAAGTGAAGGTTGTATATATCTATATTTACAGATAAGGCGTGGAAGGTCACTAAATTATCATTGGTAATGGTAAAAGGGGAGAAGGTAGGTACATTGTATTTATGTAATGTTAAAGTTGAATCTTCTATCTATTTAGCTTCTACAGGAGTGGATACAACACTATGGAATCATAGGCTTGGACACATTATTGAGAAGGGGATACAGATACTTCACAAAATGAATTTGTTTCTAGATCTTAAACAAGTTGATTTGGATTTCTGTGAGCACTATATTTATAGAAAACATAAGAGATCCATATTTCTCAGAATCGGAAAAGAAAAGAAGAGTGAAACATTGGAGCTTGTGCATATAGATGTATGGGGAATAAATCAGGTATCATCTCTTGGTGGCTCTCGTTATTATGTCACTTTTATTAATGATGAAACTAGAAAAACTTGGGTTTATTGCATTCAAAAAAATCTAATGTTTTTTTTTATCTTTTTGAGAAATGGAAATCTTTGGTTGAGAATGAAACATGAAAGAGGTTGAAGTGTCTCAAATCAGATAATGGAGGTGAATATTGCAACAAGAAGTTTGATTATTACTGCTCATACCATGGGATTTGTAGAGAGAAGACAGTTTCAGGAACACCACAAGAAAATGGTGTGTCAGAAAGGATGAACAAGACAATCATGGAATGTGCATGGAGTATGAGATTGCATGATGGGTTGCCCTTACAGTTCTGGAAAGATGTTGTAGATATTGTTGTTTACTTAATAAACAAAGGACCTTCAAGCTCTTTGGATGGTGGCATTCCAGAGGAGGCATGGACAGGTAAAAAGAAAAACTATTCATTTCTAAAGACTTTCAGTGGTGAAGCATTTGTCCATATTGGTAAAGAAAATAGAACAAATCTTGAAGAAAAATCCAAGAAGTGTACCTTTATTGGATATGGTGTTATGATTTTGATTATTGCTTATGGGATTATGAAAAGCACAAAATCATTAGGAGTGGAGATGTCATATTCAATGAGAAGGTCATGTACAAAGATCAGTTGAAGGGAAAGAAATAGGAAAATAAAAACCAAAATACACAGTGCTAGATGAGATCACTGAAAAATAAATTTCAAAGGTACTAGAAAATCAAAATGTAAAACAATAGGAGCAACAGGTACCTTAAACTCCTAAAAGTGTTGTTAGACGATCTACTAGGTTAAGTAGACACCCTGAATGATACTCTCCTTCACTATATTATTTATTGTTGATTGATTCTGGTGAACCAGAAAGTTATGAAGAAGCAATGTAGGTAGACACTAAAAATACGTGGGAGCAAGGCATGAAAGAGGAAATGGATTCCTTGGTAAATAACTAGACTTGGGATTCGGTTTAGTTTCTTACAGAAAAAAGAGCATTGCAAAATAAATGGGTTTATAGGTTGAAGGAAGAAGATGGAGGAAAAAAGTGGTACAAGACTAGACTTGTTGTAAAGGGGTTTTCATAAAAGAAAGGTATATGTTTTGATAAAATATTTTCTCTTGTTGTTAAAATGACTTCAATTAGGATTATTTTAAGTCTTGTGGCAGTAGAAAATTTGTATCTTGAACAATTATATGTAAAAACATATTTTCTCTATGGGGATTTGGATGAAGAGATTTATATGCAACAACCATAGGAGTATGAGGTCAAAGGGAAGGAGAATTTGGCATGCAGGTTGAAGAAGAGCTTGTATGGCCTAAAACAAGCTCCAAGGCAGTGATATTTGAAGTTTGATAGGTTTATGACAGAACAAGGTTATAGTAGATGTCATTCTGATCACTGTGTTTATTTTAAAAGGATAGAAAATGGAAGCTATACTATATTGCTATTGTATGTAGATGACATGCATGTTGCAAGGTCTAACATGCAAGATATAAATGTGCTAAAAAATAAATTAGCTAATTCAATTGCGATGAAATATTTGGGTGTTGCAAAGAAAATCCTTGGTATGAGAATAACAAGAGACAGGAAAAATTGCAAGTTGACATTGTCTCAGGGTGAGCACATAGAGAAGGTGTTGGAGAGGATTAGAATGCAGAATGCAAAACCTGTTAGTACACCTTTGGCCAACCATTTCAAATTAACCAATGAAATGTGTCTCAAGACACATGAGCAGATAAAATACATGTTCAGGGTCCCTTATTCATCAACAGTTGGCAGCTTGATGTATGATATGGTGTGCACAAGACCAGATATTGTACATGTAGTGGGATTTGTGAACAAGTATATGAACAATCCAGGTAAATAATATTGGGAGGTAGTAAAGTGGATTCTCAGGTATTTGAAAGGTAGTAGTACTCATGCATTATGTTTTGGAGGTTCAAACATTTTTCTACATGGATATGTTGATTCAGATATGGAAGGTGATAAAGATATCAAGAGGAGAACCACAAGGTATGTTTTTACTGTAGGTTGAACAACAATAAATTGGATTTCAAAACTGCATAAGGTTGTTTCACTTTCAATAATGGAAGCATGGTATGTTGTTGCTACAAAGGCTAATAAAGATGATTTGGTTACAGAGGTTTATGGAGGAATTGGGAAAGAAGAAGGAGAATAACAGGTGGTATTGTGACAGTGAGAGTTCCATTCATCTTGCAAAGAATTCAATATTCCAGTCTAAGACTAAGAATACACAACTCAGGTACTATTTCATATGATCTATCTTAGAAGATGGACAATTGAAGTTGGAAAATATACATACTATCTATAATCTTGCAGACATGTTAGCAAAGGTAGTAACCAGAGAGAAACTGAGTTCCTATTCAGTTTCCGTTGGTCTTCAAGCATAAAGGTGAATATTATAAATTTTCGAGGCCCAAGGTGGATCATAGTCCAGCAGGTACAACAGTAGAAGAGTTTTTGTGATCAGTCTCCAAGTGGGAGATTGTTGGTTGTGGAGCTTGATTATCTTCCTAATTCAGATGCAGGTCAAAGAAACTGCACGATACACGATTCTTGGTCCTCTGATTTTTTTTTTTTCAATTCAAATATTGTAATTTTGCAGTCAATTTGGACCATTCATTATAAGGTCTCATATCTAAAGGTAGAAGTTATGTTATGGTTTTTTCCCCTAGATGGAAACCCTCCTTTATGAGGAATTGTATTGCGGTTGTGCGTGTAGTGAGTGAATATTGTATTCTAAGAGAGGAGACTGCAAGAGAAAGAAGAAGAAGTTACAGTGGGTGTGTTGTAGGTTGTATCCCTTCATTTTTGTTGGATAATAAAAAGGAAGGACCTAGCAATTTCTTGGGTGGACATAGCCCACACTGGGTGAACTACGTATATCTGTGTCTCTATTATATTTTGTATCTTTTGTGTTTTATTTCCTCATTTGTTTTATTTTATTACTTCACAATCCTATTTTTTCTAACAGTAAAGTTCCAATGAATCTTTTGCATTTAAAAATATCACCATGAATCACTAAATGGAGCACATGGAAATATAAAGTTGCATCTTTGAGATTCGAGGTTTTGCCTCATATGGGTTTTTTTACCACTATAACCTTAGTGTCCCATTGTTTTTCTATTGGTTCTCTTATTTATTTCTTTATGGGTTGTTTTAGGCATTAGTCATTTACTGCAAAAATTTCACATGGTATTAGAGTTAGCATGGGCCTAATCTCTCTCATGAGGTAGGTTTGTGGATTGTGTTTGCAGGTTATGCATTTTCCCATGGAATTACCTTGTGAGAAGGACCTCATTGTAGATGTGTGATGGTAGGAGAGAGACCATTAATGGAGGGAGAATACTTGATTGTGCCAATTTGTGCTTGTAATGGTGCTTGAGATTGGAAATGGTGAGTAACACACAATTACCAAAAAAAGTTGGGGGATTTGTTTGTTTTCATCATGTGTATTTTAATTTTCTCGACAATAAAAATGCTTCTATGGAAATATTGAATTTGTAGAGAATGCATGTGAGTAGTTGTTGATAGGGTAGTTTGTAGTTGATGTAAATAAGGTTGCAACATGAGACATGGTGCACAGTGCATGTTTGTGAGTTTCAAGGAGAGAACAAGGTGGAGGTCCTAGTTGCGATAGCTATGGAGAATCACGTTGGGAGTGACTCCCATGGTGAGTATTATTATTTTCCTTATTGAACAGATATTGTTTTCTGACAATTGTGATAAATTAGTTGCATGATTGTCGTATCTGAGAGGCCTAGTAATGTGGTTGAATACGCAATGAAGAGAAAAGTTTGGGATTTTCAGGTAAAAATCCTTACAAATTGGTTGAAGATATATATTGTTAAGGAAATCTTACAAGAATATAATTGTGTAATGATAGAGACAAGGATTTGCAAGGATGTGTATGGAAAACTCATTGGATGTATCATGTTGTAGAAAGTAATCTACATGGAGTTTGTCTTGAGAAAAAGTACAAGCATGAAAATCTACGAGGACATATATTTAATTTACCTATGTAACTTCAAGGTCGAATTAACTATGAAGTTTTATTGCATGATGTAAATGTCATATGAGTGTAAGACCAATGCGACAGGCATAATGTAATAACCTAGTTTTCAGTCCCAAGGTTAATAGTGTATTTTTTTTATTTGATGAAAGACCAAAGTTGTTGTAAAGTTGAAAGGCCTTGGAGCCTAGCAATGTAATTATTTGAATATTAATAATAAAAATGCATAGTTGGTTGCAAGAAGAATAAGGACAAAGTCATAGGGGGATATGATTCCATGAAGGAGGAGGGATAAGGGGGCTAAGACAATTTATTGTATTTTACTCACCCATCTTGGAATTAGTTAGAAAAGTGGTTATGTGAGCTTCTTCAGGAATCCATGTGGTGAATTATTGTATACAAATATGTAAACCATGATTTGTTTTTGTTGGGGGTTCCTCACTCATTCTCCATTCATTATTGTTCACTCTTGTTCTTTTTTTTGGCATGGGAATCAAATGATGGATGTAGAGAGCTATTGTTAGTTGCATGTAGGTAACTATTGATTATTCTAACAAGAAATTAATTCATGTGTGCATGAGAATGATGGTAGTAGTGAAAGAAATGCCCATAAATAGGAATCCATGGAGCTTCCAACATTCATATTTCCTAGCTAGTAGCACTAGAGCCTTGGAAAGAAGTGCAACAACCTGAGGGATTGCATTGAAGAGAAATGGATTCATTTATTTGGGTTTTGTAGGATGAGGGGGAAAGAGAGTTGGTAAGTTGGGATTTGCTATGTGGTTGATTAAAATTTGAGAGATTGATAGTTGACTAGTGTGTTTGTTTTAGATTCATCCTAGGCACCCATCCTTGTGAATTCATAGACTCATATTAGGGGTGGCTTGTTGTAGAGAGTGAATGTGAAACAGAGTCTAAGGTTGGGTGGAACATCTAATATCTATAGCTAGTTGGTGAATATATTCTTTGAAGACAAGTTCTTTGTGCCCCATATTTTTCCGTTTTGTTATATGTTCTTTTGTTTATGATTTATGTTGTGTTAGTTACATTATAATGTTGTATATTGCATGAGCATATGATTACTTCATGCTTTCTTGAATTATGTATGAGCTTGTAATCATTACTGTGAATATAGAATGCATAAAAATAGTGGTTTGGTGGTATTAAATCTATTTGTTCCATTAACTTCCCTCCATCTTGAGCTTTGATATCAATATACACAGTTCATATGCTTCCTTTACTAACAATCATATTTAAGCATTGATCAAGTTACAATAGGATCTTCGTTGCAGATCTAGGCCGAGGATGGGAAATATGCATGTCGAGGAAAGGGTGTATATGGGGACCCACCAATAACATGGGATAATTAGAGGGTGCCAAGAGGAGAAAAGTATTTCCAAATATAGACTTGAGATCAGGATATCACCAAGTGAAAATCAAGCAAGGAAACATCAGTAAGACAATTTTTAGAACCAGGTATGGGCATTTTGAATTTGTAGTGGTGCAATTTGGACTGACCAATCCACCTATTATCTTTATGTTCTTAATGAATGGAATATTAAAAAAATATATGGATAAGTTTTTCATTGTGTTCTTGGATGACATACTTATTTATTCCAAGTCAGAGGAGGAACATGAACAACACTTGAGAATGGTGATGCTAGTGCTAAGGGAGCATCAATTGTATGCCAAGCTAAGCAAGTGCTCTTTTTACCAAGAGAAAATCCATTATTTTGGACTCGTCATTACAGAGGGAGCTATAACAATAGATCCAGATAATATTGAAGCCATTAGGGGATGGCCAACACCAAATAATGTTTTAGAAGTCAAATATTTTATGGGATTAGTCACATACCACATGAGGTTTATAACAGGTTTCTCTAAGATTGATTATCCCATCACTTCTTTACAAAATAAGGAAACTAAGTTCAAATGGACAACAAAGTGTGAAAAAACAATTCATTTATTGAAAGAGTTACTTATTAGTGCACCTATTTTGAAGATTGTTGATCCAAATAAAAATTTTGTGGTATACACATATGCATGCAAAGGACTTGGTGGAGTCCTTGCTCATAATGGACATGTCATTGGTTATGAGTCCAAAAATCTTAAATAACATGAGAGGAATTATGCCACACACGATTTGGACCTTATTTCCATAGTTCATGCATTGAATATGTGGAGACATTACTTAATGGGGATTTTTTTTGAATTGAGGAAAAACCACAGTGGTCTGAAATATTTATTTGAACAACCAACATTAAATTACAGACAAAGAAGATGGCTAGAGTTTTTTATTATGACTTTGACATCAAACATATTAGACAAAAATAAAATAAAGTTGTCGATACACTTAGCAGAAGGGTACATATCATACATGCTATAGTCATTAGTATGCATAGCTTGAATTTAAAGATCAAAATTTTAGATGTTGTTGTTACAAATGAGCATTACCTAGAGGTAAAATAAATCTGAAAGTAGGAATATGTACAACATAATTTTAAAGAGTATAAGATGAGAGAAGATGGAATACTTATGCATAAAAAAAATATTTGTGTTCCTAATTCTGAAAAAATAAGGAAGTTGGCATGAAAAGAAATGCATAATTCTCCATATGTTAGACATCCTCGTTACCAGAAAACAATTGCAACAATAAGAACCCAATACTTTTTGCCATGAATAAATAAGTATGTTGTTGATTACATTGTTAGGTGCATGGAATGTCAAAGAGTGAAGAATGAGCATAGACACCCAGTTGGTTTTCTACAACCATTGTCAATCCCATAGTGGAAATGGGAAGTGGTAACTATTGATTTTATCACTAAATTTTCTAGGACAACAAGGAAACATGATTCAATAATGGTAGTGGTGGATAAATTAACAAAATGTGCTCATTTTATTCTAGTGAAGTTAAGTCATAAGGCAACTAATATTGCATAAATTTACATGAAGGAAATTGCTAAGTTGCATGGAGCACTTAAGGCAATTGTTTTATACAAAGATTCAAACTTTACTTCAAACTTTTGGAGAGTATTATTTAATGTATTTTCTAAAAACCTAAATTTTAGTACAACATACTATTCATAGTTAGATGGGAAAAAAAAGAGAGGCAACCAAGTGATTGAAGGCATGTTAAGAATGTATGTGATGTATAAACCATTCAAGTGGGAATATTATTTTCATATGGTTGATTTTTCCTACAACAATGGGTGTCAAACTTCATTGAAGATGAGCCCATTTGAAACTTTGTATGGTATAAAATGCAAGAATAATCTAGTGAGTTGGGACAACCTAATAGACATAGTAGTACTTGGGCCATAATTGCTTAAGGAGATGGAACAATAGTTTTGATGATTGCAACGTCGTGAGACATACTCCAGGATACATTCTTCTCTGAGACTGAGTTGAGTCGACTTGAGAGGGAGACCAGTGTTGGGAATACCCACGTAACGGGGCATCGTTCTCCTCTATGTGAGAGTTGAGTCATACCTTAGTGGTTGGGGCATCGTTCTCCTTTGGAGAGTTGAGTCACCCCCCAGTGGTTGGGTGTGACCATGTGATGGGTGTATTGTTCTCCTTTGTGTGAGAGTTGAGACGATGTGGTATTCCAGATGATTCTGTTGAGTATGACGTCCATGTGGCTGAGCACATGTGGACATGTCCCTGGTGGTTGAGCACTAGTAGACCTATGGATCCCTTACTATATTTTCTAAGTGTAATATTTTCTTGTAACCCTAATTGTTATGTAAAGGGTACAAGTCAGCCCCACCATATGTGAAATATAATTAAGGTTTATTGTAATAATTAATTATTTTTTGAGTTATTAAGGTCAAGCCTGTTGTACCAATATACACCACTTTTATTGTATCCAGTATAGTATAAATAAAGGTGATTTCCCCATTGAGGAACCACACTTGTCACTTGCCATTTGAAAATTTCAGCAAGTACATTTTAGGGATGAAGTGCACACCTCTCTTGGGTGCAAGTTTCAAGGTGGTAGAGCACCCTCTTGTGTGAATTAGGGTTTTATGGTTGGGGGATATTCTCTTGAGAATATAGAAAAGGATTGTTGGGTTTTCTTCCCTTGAGTAGAAGGGTTTCCAAGGATACTTCCTGTGTTCTTGTGCATGGTACTTCTTCTTGTGATCTTGGTTATTGCAGCACTTGTAAATGGTGTAGTTGCATTTGTTTATGGTTCAAGTAAATGTTAAAATGAAATAAACCTCATAGTTGAACCTAGAATAGTGAAAATTCAACATGGTATCAAAGCATAGGTCTTGAAGAAGCCATTGCACAAGCCTACAAAGCCAACCATCCTATTTTCTAAAATTCGTAAGACCCTTCTAGGGTTTTTAGAAAATTGTATCACCCTCTCCCTTTTGAGTGTTTCAGCACATTTTACTGAAACGTTGGGGCTAAAAATTGCATAGGGGTGTACGAACTCCCTTAGTGCACCTCTAGAAACTCTCATATTGCATTTCTGAGTATTTTAGATTTTTTCCCTAGGGTTTCACAATTTTCTGCAAAAAATTTAGTTTTAGGGTTTCTACAACTCATTGAAGGAGATTTTTAGCTCACCAGTGTTATTATGACTTTCGAGGCTTATTGTTGGCAGTCATAAGCCCAATGAAATATAATTTTTCTATCCTATCCTATTCTTTAGGTATCTTAGCCTAGTTGCTAAGGGTTTGTGAAGAATCTGCAAAAATGATGAACAAAACTATGATGGAAGATAAGCTTGATGGATCAAGCAACTTCAGTTCTTGGAAGTCAAGACTTCAGAGAGATGAAGACATCAAATAAGAATCCTTCTTATTCATTTCAACACTCTTAGGTATGGTTCTTACTGATAACGCTATTTGGTTAATTGACAATGGTGCCTCTAGGAACATGACCATATATAGAGATCATCTGACAAATATTGTTGAGAATGAGACTAGTCTACATGTTGTACTTGGAGACAATGCCATATATAATATGAAAGGGGTTGGAAATTATACATTACAACTAGATTCTGACATACCTCTTCAGTTGAGTGAGGTACTATATGTACCTAGGATGAAAATGAACCTTGTCTCCATTTATTCCTTAGAGGATAAAGGCTACAAGGTTACCTATTCTGAAGGAAAAGTGCTTGCATGGCACAGGGACTCACATATGAATTATTCCCAAGTAATTGGTGTTAGAGAAAATAGCTTATACAGGTTGACTATCTGACCAGTCGAGCCCCTCTTACATGATACTATCAACATGAGTGAGCTATGGCATTGGATACTTTCTCACATTCATTATAGAGCCCTTCCATCTCTAGGGAAAATGGTAACAGGCCTTCCAGAGATACAGGTTCAACATAAAGGTGTTTGCATAGGTTGTGGTATTGGAAAGAATGTCAAGGGGTCCTTCTTGAGAAGTGACAATAGATCCAAGGGAATCTTGGACTTGATACATTCAGATGTGTGTAGACCAATGATTGTAGCCTCCTTGAATGGATATTTGTACTATGTGCTCTTCATATATGATCACTCTTGGAAAAAATGGATTTATTTCTTGAAGAAAAAGGATGGAGTCCTTGCAAGATTTCAAGAATTCAAAGCTCAGGTTGAGAACCTGACCAGAAGGAAGATTAAGGTGTTGATATCAGATAATGGAGGAGAATACACCTCCAAGAATTTCAATGATTTTTGTATTGAGTAAGGGATCAAGAGGGAGTACACAGTTCCTTATAACCCTCAACAAAATGGGGTTGCAGAGAGGAAGAAAAAAACCATCATTGAGGCAACCAAATCAGTGATACATGATCAGAGTCTACCTATGATTCTATGGGAAGAAGCATCCATGAAATCAATATACATTCATATCAGGAGTCCTCTCTATATTTTGAAAAATATGACTCCCGAAGAATCCTTCACCAGAGTGAAGCCTGAGGTTGGACACTTCAGGATATTTGGGTGTCTAGTATACTTTCATGTACCCAAGGAAAAGAGGTCCAAGCTAGACCCTTCAAGAAGAAAGGGTACATTTGTGGGATACAGTGAATCTTCAAAGGCATATCGGATCTACACCCCTGGTCAGGGACAGATTGAGGTGAGTAGAGATGTCATATTTGAGGAAGAGATAGCCTTTCGAAGATCCAAAGAATCTCAGATGGAGATTGACAGCGAGACAACACCTTCTCACCCTTCAACAATTCATAGGGAGACAACCATTGTTCTAGTTGATCCAGTTGATCCAGTTGATGTTCCTAGAGACATTGTAGTAGGACATAAAAGGCCTTCCCGGGCTTGAAAAACTATATAGGAGACAAAGGGACATGCATCTCCTCAAGGCACATTCCGAGAGAGAAATATACCAAAGAGATTTTCGAGCTATGTTTCAGCCATGAGCCACATCATCGATACTAAGCCTTCTTGTCATGGAGAAGCAGCAGGTTAGGAGTTATGGCAAGATGCCATGACAAAAGAGTATCATTCCATCAGGAAGAATGTTGTGTGGGATATTGTTCCAATACCAGAAGGGAAGTCTGTAGCAACTTCCAAGTGGATATATAAGATCGAACATGCAACCGATGGGAGTGTTGAGAAATACAAAGAGATATTTTTAGCCAGAATATTCTCACATGTGTAGGGAATTGATTATGAGGAGACATTTTCTCCAGTAGCCCAATACACTTCCATTTGTACTATCATTGCACTAGCTGCATCCATGGGCTGGAAACTACATCGGATGGACGTAAATATAACCTTTCTCAATGGTGATATTGAGGAAGAAGTTTACATCGAGAAGCCAGAGGGATTTGTGATACATGACGAGAAATCTCATGTGTGCAGGTTGAAGACATCCATGTATGGAATAAAGCAGGCACCTCATGCTTGGTACGAGAAAATGGATGGATTCTTGATGAGTTTGGGATTTAGTAAGAGTGTTGTTGATACAAACCTATATTATCACATTGTTGGTGACGAGTGCCTGATCTTGGTCCTGTATGTGGATGATTTATTCCTCACCAGTTCAGAAAAACTTATTGTTGAATGAAAGAAAGCATTGACTTCTGAATTCCAGATGAAGGATCTGGGTATGATGCACTACTTCTTAGGACTAGAAGTATGGCAGAGGACTGATGATATTTTCCTAAGTCAAGGAAAATATATAGTGGAAATTTTGAAGAAGTTCAGTATGACAGACTGCAAATCCATGTGTACACCGATGGTGATGGATCTGAAGAAAAATGAATGAGGCTTCTTGAAGAAAATGAATGAGGCTCACTAGTGTTCATCTTGCATATTCTACAGTGGTATTATTCCTTCCAAATTCAACTATGACCCTTTCCCACTATGTGGATGGATCTTCTTATTTGGATCTACATGATAGATGTCAATCTTTGGAGCATCATTTTTAGTTGGTTATTGGGTTTTGATATATTCCATGTGGATTTCACATGAGCACATGGACATGGTACCCGATTTACAATGGCGATTGGACTACTTCAATATGGTGGTTTTCATTTCTACATGGGACCTTGGTTCTCTAATGTACTTCAACACTATGGTCCAATTATTTTCCATGGGACCCTGGTATATGGTTGTACACTCTCATAACAAGCGTTGAGGACAATGATTTCATAAGGGGGGTGTAATGTTAGGTAGTTAGAGAGGTAGTGGGGGGCCTGTAGGGACCATAGTGATAACATTATAGACCATTAAATGTAAGGTGGAATAGGTCATATATAGTATTAAATAAGGACCACTATGGTAGTTAGATATAATCAATGTAAGAGGACTTCTTAGAATTTTTTTATTCTAGAAGATTCCTCCTCTAGAATGCTTTTAGGTTGGTTGTAGCACTATATAAAGGGGTTCAAGCAATGTATTGAGATGTGAAGCGAAGTATTGTATTTAGAGTGAGTATATCAATAGGAGGATTCCCCCTCAATGGGGCAAGTGAACATGAGATGATCCCTTCCATAATAGGATCCATTGTATGGTGATACCCTACCCTAAGGGTTTCAGAATAATAAAGTGGATATTTTTCTATATTGTGTTTCGAATATTGTGTGGTAAAGAAATTTGGTACTTAACAACCTTACACCATCACAAAATTTGTGGTGAGAATTTTTCTAAATTGAGTATCCCCCCTTTTCTTAGCTTGCACCAAATATGTAATGTAGAGTTGCTTCATGCATATTTTCCACCTTTATTGGACACCTTGGAGGTGTCTGAGCATTTGGCCCACAAATAACGTAATCCTAACTGCATTGAGTAGACTACAATGGAGTGGATCATGGACACCAATATGAATGGCACCTTCCAATAGAACATACAAATCTATCAGGTTGTCAAAGAGGGACAACTTCTTCACCAAAGGAAGTGGCTCACCAAGAGTCAAATTTAGCCAAAGTTTCCTCATCTAATCAAGGAAATTGACACAATGGAGACCATTGCTTCCTAAGGTGGGAGAATTGAACTAGGTGTACATTGGTGGCCACCCACCTCTTCCATTGACTCAACATGGTTCTCCATCTTAGGAAGCTTTTCATCTACAATTTTTCAGGTCCTAAACTTTCAACGTCATTTTGAGGCCTTAAACAATGTTTTTTGGCCATTCCTAAACTTTCTCAGTTATATATTTCGAATGAGCTATTGTGCATCCCAAACAAAGATTGTTTACGAAATTTGTTCCCACAAGACATTGGCATTTCAACTAGCCACACCAAGGCCCACAATCATGTTGGTGCTTTGTCTCCTAGGGTTAGAATTTTGGATCTTTAGTGTTTTTTTTCCCTTAGAATTTAGTACTTTATGTTAAAAGACCATTTTCAATATCTTGTAATGTCTTCTTGTGAATGTGCGTAGTCGAGAGCTCTCTCTTCATAGATAAGCTACCATCATTCTAATTTCTTTGCATTTTACATTCTTTTTTAATATTATACTCATTGATAGAACTTGGATTTCATTATATTATTATGTGCTTCGTGGAATATTTATGTATGTATTTCCATTTATATTCCTAGCTTTCATTTTATTCTCTATACAACCCACATCATTATTTTCTTAAAATTAATTAATCTAACCTCTTTCAAATAGCTAAAAACCTTAACAAAATTCAAAAATCACTATAAAGTACAAATTAAAAATATTTTTTGATTCATTTTAATGATGCATCGCCACACTTTTAGCCAGTATCCATGTGTAAATAATAATAATACTCCACTTTGATGGGTTTTTAAGCCTTTTTTTCTAGATGAATATCAACAAAATTAATTTTTTTTATACAAGAAGTAACAACATTAAACAACTTTTAACGTTTTTTTCATATAAATTATAAAATTATATTAACTTTTTTAAATTTTTGAGTGGAGGGATCCTTTGTACGGTACAACAAACAAAGGGTATATACTAATTTGGTATATATAGTTAAAATATTACCACCATAGATCCATTTTAACTCCACATATATCAAGGATTAAAATAATAATAACATATTAAAATTATAATAAATAAAATAATAAAAAAATATTAAAATTTAATATAATAATAATAATAATAATAATAATAATAAGTTTAAACAAAATTATGTGAACACAATTATATATAGATATATATACTACAACCGAGGAGTGTACCCATCATCAAGGACATGAGGAGTGTACCCATCATCAGGGACATGGGGAGTGTACCCATCATCAGGGACATGACTAATTGTGAAAACGTGCGTATGAATAACAACCAACATAGCTCCATCCTAACCCCAGATTTATCAAGGGCCTAGAGGTATGGTGCAAACCTTTAACATTTCCTCAAATTTTGCACTCTAAAAAAGGTTTTCACATCAAAAAATTCCTTCCCTCAAAACGCTTAATAAATCAGAGGTTAAGATGGATCTATGCGGATATATATTTTAATGTTTTTTATTATTTTATTATTAATTTAATACTAATTTATTATTAACTTAATATTAATTTATTATTATTATTAAAACATAAAATTAAATTATTAATATTATTAAAACATACTAACCATATATTACCTAATTAATATTATTATTAAAAAAAAAATTATTACTATGACCAGGCCATTTAATGAATTGCATATTAAATATCTTATTATTGACCCGAAAAATTCCCCGAAGGCCGAATAACAAAGATACCTTAGGACCATTTTTGGTTCTTAGTGATGGGATATTTAACTCGCTATTGTGGATAGAAGAACATCGATCTGTCTTTCTCCAAATTTTTCAAAGTGGTTTCTTGATCAATTGGAAATTTGAGCTCCTATGCACTCCTTGCGCTCATTGTCTCCTTTGAGCTTTGGAATTATAGAAGTCACATGCACACTCCTTGCGCTATCTCTGCTCTGAAATTCTTTCAAAACTTAACAAAGTGTCGATTCTGTGCACTCTTTGCACTGGTCTTCCCTCTGAGCTTTTATACTCCTATTAGTATAGGCACACTCCTTGCGTAAACTTACACTATCTCTCCTGAGCTATTTGAACCTGTAGATGGTTCGGCCTATACACTCATTGCGTCGGCAATGTGCACTCCTTGCACCAAGATTTCAGAAGATAAACAATTGAAACTTAAATTAACATTAAGGATTCATTCAACCAACCATTTAGATGCATACACACAAAAACACATAGATAAATAACATAACATTTACCCAATTATTCAAATATAAGAAATATCATAAATTGAAAGCAATTCTCCTCTTCTATATTCCTTCAACAAATATTTACAAGGATTTCAATAGCCTTTAGCAACTTTCATCTTCTCTTTCAGCCTCTTCTTTTAAAAACCTCTTTTTGGGCATAGATTACATTGATTTATACATGAAGGACCTTCTTGAGCCTTCCCTCGAGACTATTTTATTGCTTTCATATCATAATTAAAAGCATCCTACTACTAGGCTTATCACAATAAATGAATAATTAAAATGAAGATATGAGTCGACACTCAAAATATGTATAATCCTACAAGAATTAAAGGAAATTACAATCTTCTGGAGCACATACAATGGCTCTAGCTTCAATATCTCATGGGATATTTAATTACAATTATTCAAAATTTAAAGTGACACGCCCTCCTTGGAATCCAAACCAGTTAAAGTGTGTTGCACTAGATGTTGAGTCATATTCCACCTTGCCTCATTAAATGATGATAGTGATGCTCCTGATCACAACATATTCAACAATAGGTTCATGATATCGTGTAGAAAGACAATGCCAAGTACATGTTGCGACATGACCAACACCAGGTTCCACATAGGTTTTAGGTTGGTGATAAGGTGTGGTTGCATTTGTAGAAAGATTGTTTCATAAGGCACCACACGAAGATTGAACCACTACAAGATGGGCCTTACACCATCATCAAAGTCATGGGTGAGAATTATTTTGAATTGAGTATTTCCCCTTTGCTCGGCTTGCAACTAGTATGTAATGTGGAGTTGCTTTGTGCTTATTTTCCATCTTTATTGGATACCTTGGAGGTTGAGAATTTGGTCCCTACAATTCTTTTCTTTGGTTCCCAACTTGAAAAAAACTCTCAACAATCTCTCCTTTGCTACTTGTTCTACTACAACTTCTTCTTTCTATATATTCACTTTCAACTTCACTGACATCACCAACCTCTCATGCTCTCCTTTGTGTTGTTTCCATGGCGTCCAACCTTGCACGAAGTTGTCTCATTTCCTCCTCCATGGCTTCATTGACTACATGTCTCTCCCTACATCTCCTTGGTGGCATGAATCTAAATATTTCTTCTCACAAAGATTATTCCTACTCTGATACAACTTTATGAAAACCCCCTGGTAGGGCTCGCATGACCTCGTTGTCTAGGATCAAATTACACAAGATCCGAAGTGGCTCTTGGGTCCTCACATAACCCTTGTAAATCTTACCACAAACCTTTTCTTCTCTCATTGTCTGGAAATTTGTGTTCACGAGGGTCTTCTTGCTCCAGCAGAGTCGTGCATGTGACCTTGGCCTACAACCTTAGGCTTAAAATTTGGAAAAAATAACTTCAACACTCCATAACTTTTAGATTCAGAGGTTTTACCAACACAACATTCCAATTCTCCTGAATAACTGAACTAGAGAACTCCCAAAGAGTTATGGGATCAATGATCCACACTCCTTGCCAAGATATATGGCTAAAAGGAACTTCGAGGCTCCCATATTCGGGACTTTTCCAAACTCCACTAGAAACTTATCCAAAATTACCGAATGCCAAATTCACGAAGGGCAGAGATCTACGGTGCACGTATACTTGACAAAAAATGGTCAAGATTGATTCCGAGCTTTGGGACTTTGGAGAATTATTCCCTTTGCGCAACAACGAAAAAATTCTCCTAGAGTGTCAAATCTTTGAACCAATTGGGATCCAATGGCTCGCACTCTCCTAGGGATCTACGGTGTACATTCACTCCGAGACTTTAGATCTTCAGGGATTTTTCCTCACTTAGAAAAATAACTTAAAAAATTGTCGGAGCAGTGAAGTCTGAAATACTTGGGGTTTTAACAACCGTTCTCCTCTTTGCCATCCAACGACTGTGAGGGATTCTGATATCTCCCAAACAGATCTCGTCCATTTGATCTTAAAAACAAAAGATATTCCTCCTCTTGATGATTTTTTCTCGCTATCCTTTCTGAGATTTATCACCTCAAAGGGATCACATTGGCGCACACTTTGTGCTTCTTTCCTAATCTCGGGACTTGAAAAATTCACCTGGACACTCCTTTCACTTTCTCTCTCATATGAGATTTGTACTTATAGAAGTCACATGAGCACTCCTTGAGCTATCTCTCCTCTGAACTTCTTTCAACACTTAACGAAGTGTTGACTATGCACATTCTTTGCACTGGTCTCCCCTCTGAGATTTTATACTTCTACGAGTATATGTGCACTCCTTGCGCTCGCTTTGTGTAAACTTATGCTATCTCTCTTGAGTTATTGAACCTATAGATGGTTCATCCTCTTCACTCCTTGCATGGGAACTGTGCACTCCTTGCACCAAGATTTCAGAAGAGAAACAATTGAAACTTAAATTAACATTAAGGACTCATTCAACCAACCATTTAGATGCATACACACACAAACAGAGAGATAAATAACATAATATTTACCCAGTTACTCAAAAATAAAAAATCTTGGAAATTGAAAGCAATTCTCCTCTTCTATATTCCTTCAACAAATATTTACAAGGATTTCAACAAATTTCAACAACTTTCAACTTCTCTTTCATCCTCTTCTTTGAGCAGCCTCTTTTTGGGCATAAATTACATTGATTTATACAAGAAGGGGCTTTGCGATCCTTCCCTCTAGACTATTCTATTACTTTCATATCATAATTAAAAGCATCCTACTACTAGGATTATCACAATAAATGAATAATTAAAATTCAGATATGAGTTGGCGCTCAAAATATGTACAATCCTATAGGAATTAAAGGGAATTACAATCTTCTCGATCACATACAATGGCTCTAGATTTAAGATCTCATGGGATCTTTAATTACAAATATTCAAAATTTAAAGTGACACACCCTCCTTGGAGTCCAAACCAGTTAAAGTGTGTTGCATTGGATGTTGAGTCATCTTCCACCTTTCCTCATTAAATGACGATGGTGATGCTCCTGCATCACGACACATTCAACAATAGGTTCATGATATCCTACAGAAAGACAATCCCAAGTACATGTTGCGACATGACCAACACCAAGTTCCACACAGGTTTTAGGTTGGTGATAATGTGTGGTTTCATTTGTAGAAAGAGTGCATCATAAGCCCCCACATGAATCTTGAACCAGTACAATATGGGCCTTACACCATCATCAAAGTCATGGGTGAGAATTATTTTGAATTGAGTATTCCCCCTTTGCTCGGCTTGCACCTAGTATGTAATGTGGAGTTTCTTTGTGCATGTTTTCCACCTTTATTGGATACTTTGGAGGTTGAGAATTTGGTCCCTACATAAATTAATCCTAACTTCATTGAGCATACTACAATGTATTGGATCATGTACACCAATATGAAGGGCATTGTAACGCCCCTGACTGTCATCCCACTAGTTAGGCAAACACTAATGTGCAAAACAACATCATTCTCATACTTAATTAATAACATGCATTTAAGTCATATTAAACACATTTAACTTAAAGTAAGTACAATATTACTGCTAACATAAATAATCCCTGTCATTAACAATAATTCATATGCATAACAGAATACATGATACATATAAGCATCATAGGCATGCAAAACAAAATATTAAGCATAAGCTGATACTTATCTTTGAAACCGTGGTAATTCCACCAACCACGTGCAGGCCTTCCACAAACCTCCTAGCCTTATACCACACTACTCATCATGCTCAGTAGTGGGTCACCCCCGAGCTGGGACTAAGCTCCACCCAAGGCAAGGAATCCTAGTCTAGGCTGAGGTTACAAGGAAAAGTACACAGAATATCCAGAAGGATTCTTCCCAGGATGCCTTCTTACGCCCACTACTCATGGACTCTCATTCCCCACATGCCTGTAACACCCGAGAGTATACACCTTCACAAGCACAGTCCATCAATGTTTCACCTCCCTCTCTGGGCCTTGGCAATAGGATAGATCAGGAAGTCTTAGAGCTTTGTAGTTGGTGCTGGACTCTCTCTAGAAGAATACCACTTCCCAGCAGACTCCTTCACCTGGAAATAACTTCTCACAGCCATGAAAGACTGCCTCTTCAACTAAGGGCCTTAAAAACTGGTTCTTTATCCCCTTTTGACTCAATTTCCGCATGGTGAGGATAAACACAACACAACCCCACTCAGGAAAATAGAAAACAACAACCTACAGATAGATCAGGTACAGATTCAGCTCTGCAATGGCAGATAGACTGGGTTTTGGAACTCACAAGTCGACTTTCCCCTCCTGACCAATTCTCTCAATGGTGCATAGGTATGTTAAGGGAAGACACAGACCAATAACATAATCAGATGGATGATTTTTTGGTCTTCATGAAGACGTCTCAGTTTTCTGGTTCTTAGAGTTCTTTGAGGGTATCCGAAATCAGACGCTAGGGATGATGGAATGAGGAGCGACCCCCCTCCACGATTGACTTCTGTAGTTTTTAACTGCATGTGCCTGGGTCGACACATGTCACCCATGAAGATGCATGCACTCCATCAACATGCGTTCCTATCTAGGAACTTAGGACAAAACATATATTTCACATGGCTTTTGGAATAATATTAAAATATTATTCCCAAGGACTTAAGCCCCTAGGCTCAACACTTAGCCTCTCTTTCCAACCTTCCAGCCCCCAATCCCTTACCCATTCTATGGAATCTTAGTCCCCCATCACTCATTCATCATGGTCGATCTGTACGCAATGGTGTTTATATTTTTATTAATGTTCTGCATGATTACATATACAAAAGCAGGCTCCCGACCTTAACACTTAGGCTCTCCGGCCTAATAACACATAAGCCCACCAGCTTATATAAACTTGGCTCACCAGCCTATAAAACATGATTACAATTCATAATGCAATATTTATACAAAATATACATGATTTACAATAGGGATCGGCCTTGGGGACATTACAATCCCCTCCCCTTATTTTTTGCACTGTCCTCAGTGCAACTTTACATTGCATCTGTAAGCTTTTCAAAATTTTCAAAAAGATGTGGGTACTCTACATGCATAACATCTTCATGCTCCCATGTCGCGTCCTCAAGACCGTACCAGGTCCACTGGACCTTTACAATCCCTATAGCTCGATTCCAGAGCTGTTTGTTTTTCCTGTCCAATATGCGCACATGATGCACTTGCAGGACACCTTCTTGTTCCACCTGAATCACATTCCAATTGATAACATGATTAGCATTTGGTATATATTTATTAAGAAATGAAACATGAAACACATTATGTACAGTCATGGATGTAGTTAATGCAAGCATATATGCAACTTGCCCAATCCTTTCCAGGATTTCAAATGGCCCACAAAATCTGGCTGCCAACTTGGTGCAACTTCCTAGCTTCAGGGAACTTCTGTTAGCTTTCACTTTCAGGAAAACATGATCACCTACTTTGAACTCTCTGTGGGTTTTGTTCTTATCAGCATAAATTTTCTGCCTGTCCTGGACAACTTTCAAATTTTGCTTAATTTTTATCATTTGGTCCTCCATCTCCTTGAGCAACTCTGGCCCAACTACTGCTCTATCAGCTAGATTATCCCATCTCATTGGAGTATTGCACTTTCTTCCATAAAGTGCTTCAAATGGGCTCATCTTCAACGATGCATGATACCCATTGTTGTAGGCAAATTCTACCAAGTGCAGGTAGTCTTCCCATCTTGATGGTTTGTCCATCACATACATTCTCAGTATGTCTTCTATTACTCTGTTCACCGGCTCTGTCTGTCCATCAGACTTAGGATGATAAGTTGTACTAAAGTTCAAATTCATTCTGAATTCTTTGAACAATCCTTTCCAGAAATTTGAGGTGAATTTCAGGTCTCTGTCAGACACAATCGTTGTAGGAACTTCATGCAATCGTGCCACTTCCTTCACGAAAATATCAACAGCATCTGCTGCCTTGTGAGTAGCTTTCAGTGGAATAAAATGGGTAGCTTTTGTAAGCTTGTCCACCACCACCATGATCGAATCATGCAGCTTGGATGTTCTGGGAAATCCCATAATAAAATCCATCATTACTGCTTCCCACTTCCACTTAGGAATGGGTAAAGGTTGCAACAACCCTGCTGGGTGCTTATGCTTAGCTTTAACTTTCAGGTACTCCATACATCTGGCGATGTATTCAACGATCTCTCTCTTCATACCTATCCAAAAGTAATGGCTCTTGACCGCTGCTACTTTTTTTTGATATCCAGGGTGCCCTACATAAGGCACATTATGAATCTCCTGTAAAATCATCTGTTTCAAGCACTGGACATTGGGTACAAATATTTTGTTCTTGTACAACAATATTCCATCGGTTTCCAATTTATAAATTTCCATCTTCTGTGGCATTTTACCCTGCTGTAGCTTGGCTACCAATTCTCTGTACTACAGATCTACATTTGCAGCCTCCAGAATTCTGCTTTTAATATCAGTCCGATACATGCTAATGGTTGTAGCATGTAATTCATGCACCCTCCTGTTGAGTGCATCAACCACTTTATTCTCCTTTCCTTTGATATGCTTGATCTCAAAGTCGTATTCACATAGAAATTTCAGCCACCTACTTTGTCTAGCATTTAAGGTTGGCTAATCAAACAAATATTTCAGACTGTTGTGGTCTATTCTCAATTCAAATCTCCTTCCCATGAGGTAATGTCTCCATTTCCTCAGAACGTGAATGATTGCTGCCAACTCCAAATCATGGGTTGCAAGGAAGTGAGAGGGTGAGCTATCTTTGAGAACCCTGCGATAAACCTTCTGTAATAGCTCACTAGACCCATAAAGGATCTAACTTCCGCCACATTCCTTGGCAATGACCATTCTCTGATGGCCTCAACCTTCTTAGGATCCACCGCTATCCCATCCTTCGAGATAATATGTCCCAAGTAATGGATTCGTTCTTGATAAAACGAGCACTTTCTTAGCTTGGAATACAATTGGTGTTCTCTCAACACTTGTAGCACCATCCTTAGGTGTTTTTCATGCTCTTCCTCTAACTTGGAATACACCAAAATGTCATCCAGGAAGACTATGACAAACTTGTCTAGATAGTCCTTGAATACACCATTCATCAAGCACATAAAAACAACAGGTGCATTTGACGGTCCAAATGGCACCACTGTGAACTCGTAATGCCCATACCTTGTTCTAAAGGTGGTCTTGTTGATGTCTTCATCTTTTATTCTTACTTGGTGATATCCCGATTTTAGATCTATTTTCGAAAAGATCTTTGTATTCTTCAACTTATCAAAGAGATCATCAATCCTCGGTAGAGGATACTTGTTTGTCACCGTTACTTTGTTCAACTGTCTGAAATCAATGCACAACCTCAACGTCCCGTCCTTCTTCTTCACGAACAGAACCGGGGCACCCCAAGGTGACACACTTGGGAGAATCTACCCCTTCTTTAGAATCTCTTCAAGTTGCAATTGCAACTCTTTCATCTCTGGCGTACTCATTCTATTAGGAGCTTTCGACACTGGAGCTACTCTAGGCATCAAATTTATAGAGAAATTGATATCTCTCTTCAGAGGTGGTCTAGGTACCTCCTGAAATATGTCTTCAAGCTTTGTTAGTACCACATGGTCTCCAATATTTGAGACTTCATCTTTGGATGCTTCCTCCACACGGGCTGCAAACAATTGGCAACCTTTCATGTAGCACTTTTTCAACTGCATTGCTGAGATTTCTCTAACAACCACAACTCTGGGAATTCCTTGGACTGTTTTCCGATTCCCCTCCTCATGCAAGCATGTAAATTACTTGTTACGACAATCCAGGAGGGCATGGTGTTGGTCCAACCAGTCCATCCCAATTAAACAATCATAAGAGCCTAAAGGCAGAATATTCAATTCAACCTTCGTGCTTAATCCCTTCATGTTCATCGGACATGACTTAACCAACTCAATGACTTTCCTCTTGGTTCCTGTATCCAACTGCACTAACCAAGACTTTTCATGTTTTCTTCTTATCAAATGAAAACTTTATACCACTCTAGGGTCTATATAACTATGTCTAGCCCCTAAATCAACTAAAATAGTAAATGGTTGTTTGTTAATCATACCTTCTACTTCAATCATGTGCGACTGAAATTCATCTTGCTTGTTGTCCAGGGCCGCATAGATCCTTGGCATTCTACTGCCCATGTCCTCCATTGTTTCAGCTTGTTGAACATTATGGACAACTATTGCTTTCCCATTTTTATGGGGACAATATCTATACTTGTGGTTCTCTTTATATCCCCAACACTGAATGGGCGTCTGTCTTGGCCTTTGTTCCCCCACTTCAGCCATTCTCAGCTCTCTAAATGATGGATGTCCTTGAGGACTATTTCTGAAAAAGGGAGGTTTGTTTCCCTTCTGCCTCTGTTCTTTCTTAAACTTCCTCTAGTCATCCCAAGCCTTCCGAAAGGTAGGCTTTTCTCTTTGTTGTTCATATAAGCATTTCACTCTTCTTATTGTTTCTTCCATAGTTTTAGGATTATCATACTGAATCTTGTCACCAATGGGAGGTGGCAGTCCACTCAGATACCTCTGGATCTTGACAGCCTCATCTTTGATGAACGAAACATACTTCAATAATTCCAAAAACCTTCATTCGTATTCATCAATGGTCATGCTGCCCAACTTGAGTTCGAAGAACTCCTTCATCTTTCTGTCATAGTATCTTTTAGTCAGGTATTTTCTCTCGAAATACCTCTTGAATTCCTTCCATGTGATATCTTTCTCTCTAACGTGTTGCACCTGCAAAAGCTGATCCCACCACATGGATGCTTTTCCTTTTAGTTGATACATCACAATTCTTTCTTCTGCATGAGAGGAATAATTCTGCAGTTGGAAATATTTCCTCATGCCAAGCAACCATGTTTCGACATCTTCCTCCTTCTTATGTTCTCCATCAAGCGTAGGAGGCTTAATCTTGTTCATCTCCCCTTTCAATTCATCCACTCCAGATCTTCAGTGTTTTTTGGTAGGGGATGGGCTTGAACTACTGTGTGCTTCCTTATCGAAATGCTTTGGGGAGCAACGATGATGTCTACTACCACTCCTCGATCTTCTTTTTCTCTCAGGGGTCCTGTGACTCCCTGTTTTGCTTGTGTCACTCTCCTTTTCCAATTTCCTTTCTATTCTTTCCAGGCTCTTCAACATCTTTAAGTTGAATTCACCCTGCCGATCACTGACCCTCATGAGATTTCAACTATCGACTCAACAAGCTTGGGCATCTTTCTGCAATCTTTCAATGATTTTCATCACATGCCCTTCCTTATCTAATTCTCTTCCATGCCCATTGGATTTCGATCCTTCGACTCCCAAGTTGACATCCCTTCCTTCTCTTTCATTCTCTAAATTGGAGGCAATCAACACCTCTTCCATTTCTATACTCGGAGTCGATTCATGGCTATTCTGACACTCGTTGAACTCTACACACACAACGTGCAGTCAACCGAAGTTTGTCAGGCCTTAAACCCTTAATAAAACTACAACATTCATAAACCAACGTGAATAAGAAAACGTTTTGATTCCACGAATTTTCTGAGCTCTGTCTGGAATTGCAATTTCTGGTGATAGCCCCCATTTTCTTAGTCCCTAACCCATGTGTCCACGGGCCATGATCAAACACTAAAATACTAGGTGCTACAAGGCTCTCCAAATGAAACTTTGGGTTTCGGGATTTCGGGGCTTCAAGGTTTTGGTCCTGGAGATTCTCGCACTTGCTTCCCTCTCTAACTCCCGACTTCCAAAAATTCAATTTCCTTACCCTCTAGGCCCATAGCACAACTATCACCCACCAAGGTAGTGACACATGGTTTCCTTAAGAAGGTCCACCTCACTCCCAACGATGTTAGGGGGCCCCACTACTTTTACTTTTCATCTCGGAGTTTCGGGCATCAGGAGTTTGTGCATCTACACATATCGAACTTTCATTTGTTGAAATTATGAAATTACAGTCTATTCATCTACTTGATCCAACGATCAAGTTCCTCTCCTATGATCTACGGTGTAGATCATTTCGGGGTTTCGGTTTTTCGGTAATTGGGAGTTCACGATGCAACGACTCCAAATCTCTTGTCACTTCAATCCCCGAATTTCGATACACGAGTTCTTGTACGAGATCCAACGATCCTCGATGATTTGGATCTAATGGTCCAGATCTTTTCGGAGTTTCGTGAATCGAGAGTTCATGATGCAGCGACTGCAAATCTCTTGCCGCTTCAATCCCCGAATTCTGATATGGAGATTCATGTATGAGATCAACGGCTTTGAGCCTCCCCTGATCTGATGGTCCAGATCTCTCCTATGCTTACACCTATCAAATCTCTTCAGACCTAACTTCCTCACTAGTTGGTTGGATCCGATAGCTCATGGGATTTCAACACTTCTTCCTGGAAGCGCTCCACCGTCCGATTCTACCCTTGTTAATCTCTTTCGTGATTTGGGACTTGGAGTAACCAATAATTTGGCCTGCGCTCCAAGTTCATGATCCATGAATTCACGAAATGATCCAACAGTTCAAACCAACCACGATCAACGACCCACGTTTATTTTGGATCCTAGGGTGGCGAGTTTCTCCATCCACTAACCACCTTGCAACTTCTGGCCATCTTACGACCCTCACAATTTTGTGAGTTTTCCACAGAGAATTTTGACCGTCCAACTCTTCTTCTCAAGGACTTCTAGCCAATGACTTGGTACCCTCCTTCTGAACCTTCATCTACTTGATCCAAGACTTCTGGTGTGGAGTTCTCTCTCTACCTGTGACCATATACCACACCGGTTGTAGTTTTATAATACCACTACACCTCTTGAGCTTTGTAACATGGTCAAGTATCCCGTTGACACTCAAAAACATTATGAGGTCTGAAATTAGTCCTCTAGACACAATTTCCTTCTCAAAACCTTGGTCCAAAGACCACTTATCCGACCCATCCAGGCTCAGCATTGAAACTAGGCTCTGATACCATACTGTAATGCCCTCGGCCGTCATCCCACTGGCTGGGCAAACGCTACTATGCGGAACAACATCATTCTCATACTTAATTAATAACATAAATTTAAGTCATATTAAACACATTTAACTCAGAGTAAGTACAATATTACTGCTAACATAAATAATCCCTGTCATTAACAATAATTCATATGCACAAAAGAATACATGATACATATAAGCATCACAGGCATGCAAAACATAATATTAAGCATAAGATGATACTTATCTTTGAAACCATGGTAATTCCACCAACCACATGCAGGCCTTCCACAAACCTCCCAGCCTTAGACCACTCTACTCATCATGCTCAGTAGTGGGTCACCCCTGAGCTGGGACTAAGCTCCACCCAAGGCAAGGAATCCTAGTCTAGGCTGAGGTTACAAGGAAAACTGCACATAATAATCAGAAGGATTCTTCCCAAGATGCCTTCTTACGCCCACTACTCACAGAATCTCATTCCCCACATGCCTGTTCTTCCCAGGAGTATACACCTTCACAAGAACATTCCATTAGTGCTTCACCTCCCTCTTTGGGTCTCGACAACAGGCCAGATTAGGAAGTCTTAGAGCTCTGTAGCTGGTGTTGGACTCTCTCTAGAAGAATACCACTTCCCAGCAGACTCCTTCACCTGGAAATAGCTTCTCACAGCCCTAAAAGACTGCCTCTTCAACTAAAGGCCTTAAAACCTAGTTCTTTAGCCCCTTCCAACTCAATTCCCGCACGGTGAGGATAACCACAACACAATCCCACTCAGGAAAATATAAAACAACAACCTACAGACAGATCGGGTACGGTTTCAGCTCTGCAATGGCAGATAGACTGGGTTCTGGAACTCACAAGTCGACTTTCCCCTCCTGACCAGTTCTCTCAACGATGCATAGGTATGTCAAGGGCAGACGCAGACCAATGGCGGAATTAGACGGATGATCTTTTGGTCTTCAGGAAGACGTCTCATTTTTCTAGTTCTCAGAGCTACGTGAGGGTATCCGAAATCAGACACAAGGGATGATGGAATGAGGAGCGACCCCCCTCCACGGATGACTTCTGCAGTTTTCAACTGCATGTTCCTGGGTCGACACATGTCACCCATGAAGCTGCATACACTCCATCAACATGCGTTCCTCTCCATGAACTTAGGAAAAAACATATATTTCACATGGATTTTGGAATAATATTAAAATATTATTCCCAAGGACTTAAGCCCCTAGGCTCAACACTTATCCTCTCTTTCCAACCTTCCAACCCCCAATCCCTTACCCATTCTATGGAAGCTTAGTCCCCCATCACTCATTCACCATGGTCGGTCTGCATGCAGCGATGTTTATATTTTTATTAATGTTCTGCATGATTACATATACAAAAGCAGGCTCCCGACCTTAACACTTAGGCTCTCTGGCCTAATAACACATAAGCCCACCAACTTATATAAACTTGGCTCACCAGCCTATATAACACAATTACGATTCATAATGCAAGATTTATACTTCATAGACATGATTTGCAAGAGGTATCGACCTTGGGGACATTACAGGCACCTTAGGTATTGGGGCACCTGGAGGGCCCATAATAATAATAATAGAGGCCATTCAATGTAAGGTGGACTAGGTCCATTATATAATTAAATAAGGCCCACTGTGGTAGTTAGATATAATAAATGTAAGAGGACTTCTTAGAAGGTTATGCTTCTAGAAGATTCCTCCTATAGAATGTTCTTAGGTGGTTGGTAGCACTATATAAAGGGTTCAAGAAATGTAATGATATGTGAAGAGAAGTATTGTATATGGAGTGGATATCTCAATAGGAGGATGCCTCCTTGAATAAGCAAGTGAACATGAGATGATCTCTTCCATAATATGATCCAATGTATGGAGTTTCCCTACCCTAAGTGTTTCACATTAATAAAGTGGATATTTTTATATATTGTGTTTTGGATATTGTGTGGTTATTGTATGTTCAAAACGTTGGTACTTAACAAGTGGTATAGGAACACTTTCCTTGGAAGGAAGTGTGGGATTTTTTATTTTTATTTTTTCAGATTTTTCGGAGAAGAAACAGAGGGTCGTGACATTCTCAACAATTTCTATAATTTTATTTGTAGAATTTTCATAAATGGTTGTATATCTGAGATCTTCTTAGAAAAAAAATCAATTTCAAAAAAAAAAAAAAATCTAAAACAGAGTCCGGGAAGTGAAGTTATCGACATTCTAAAATCTTCTATTTTCAGGGTTTTTCGTGGATGACCCCATGAATTTTGTGATTTCTATAACACCTCGAGCTGAATTTTCCCCAAAAAATTATAGATCTGATTTCCTCTCAAAATTTCACCCAAATTCAGAAAAAAATCGTTTGAATTAGAGTTCCAAAAGTGAAGATATTGCTGATTTAAAATCAACCTTTCTTGGGGGTGTTCATGATGATACCGGGACTACAAAGTTCATACCTTTTCACAGGATGTTGAATTTTCTACCAGATCAGTGCCATTGGATAAATCATTTTAAGATTTTTCTTTTGGTATATTATATGTAGTGTTTCCAATGACTACTCCCTTTCAATTCCTCATGGAACTTCAATGACAATTAGTAGACCCTCAGGAAAATATCAAGATAACATTTCAAGAGTTCAAAGTTGAATGTCAAAATATTTAGGAGAGATATATTATGGAGACCATATAGAATTACATCACAAATGAATATACTTAAGACACCTATGCTTGGTATGATTATGAGGATGAATGGGATGATTGGTATATGGATAGTTGTCATTTTGGAGATGACAACCACTTTCATATTTTATTTGATGACTCTACTTCACATTTTCTAGAGAGCATCAATGTAACAAATCGAGAGCCAGTTATGATTACTAGTGTTCATTTTGCATATTCTACAGTGGTATTATTCCTTCCAAATTCATCTACGACCCTTTCCCATTATGTGGATGGATCTTCTTATTTGGATCCACATGACAGGTGTCAATCTTTGGAGCATCATTTTCGATTGGTTATTGGGTTTTGATATCTTTCATGTGGATTTCACATGAGCATATGGACATGGTACCCCGATTTACAATGGCGATTGGACTACTTCAACATGGTGGCTTTCATTTCTACATGGGACCTTGGTTCTCTAACGTACTTCAACACTATGGTCCACACTTTTCCATGGGACCCTGGTATATGGTTGTACACTCTCATAACAAGTGTTGAGGACAATGCTTTCATAAGGGGGATGTAATGTTAGGTAGTTAGAGAGGTAGTGGGGGGCCTGGAGGGACCATAGTGATAACATTATAGGCCATTCAATGTAAGGTGTAATAGGTCCTATAAAGTATTAAATAAGGACCACTATGGTAGTTAGATATAATCAATGTAAGAGGACTTATTATAGGGTTTTTGTTTAGAAGATTCCTCCTCTAGAATGTTTTTAGGTTGTTTGTCACACTATATAAAGGGGTTCAAGCAATGTATCGAGATGTGAGATGTGAAGAGAAGTATTGTGCAAGTGAACATGAGAGGATCCCTTCTATAATAGGATTCATTGTATGGTGATACCATACCCTAAGGGTTTCAGATTAATAAAGTGGATATTTTTCTATATTGTGTTTTGGATATTGTGTGGTAAAGAACTTTGGTTACTTAACAAACTTACACCATTAAAAAATTCGTGGTGAGAATTCCTTTGAATTGAGTACTCCCCCTTTTCTTGGCTTGCACCTAATATGTAATGTGGAGTTTCTTCATGCATATTTTCCACCTTTATTGGACACCTTGGAGGCAGTTGAGCATTTGGCCCACACATAACTTAATCCTAACTGCATTGAGTAGACTACAATGGATTGGATCATGGACAACAAGATGAATGTAACCTTCCAATAGAACATACAAATCTATCAGGTTGTCAAAGAGGGACAATTTCTTCACCAAGGGAGGTGGCTCACCAGGTGGGCATTGGTGGCCACCCACCTCTTCCATTGACTGAACATGGTTTTGCATCTTAGGAAGATTTTCGTCTACAATTTTTCAGGTCCTAAACTTTCAACGTCATTTTGAGGCCTTAAACAATGTTTTTTTACCATTCCTAAACTTTCTCAGTGATATCTTTCCAATGAGCTATTGTGCATCTCAAACAAAGATTGTTTGCAAAATTTGTGCCCACAAGATGTTGACATTTCAACTAGCCACACCAAGGCCCACAATCATGTTGGTGCTTCGTCTCCTAGGGTTAGAGTTTTGGATCTTTTGTGCTTTTTGTCCCTTAGAATTTAGTACTTTATGTTAAAAGACCATTTTCAACATCTTGTAATGTCTTCTTGTGAATGTGCGTAGTCGAGAGCTCTCTCTTCATAGATAATCTACCATCATTCTAATTTCTTTGCATTGCTTTGCATTTTACATTCTTTTTTAATATTATACTCATTGATATAACTTGGATTTCATTATATTACTATGTGCGTCGTGGAATATTTATGTATGTATTTCCATTTATATTCCTAGCTTTCATTTTATTCTCTATACAACCCATGTCGTTATTTTTCTTAAATAAATTAATCTAACCTCTTTCAAATAGCTAAAAACCTTAACAAAATTCAAAAATCACTATAAAGTACAAATTAAAAATATTTTTTGATTCATTTTAATGATGTATCGCCACACTTTTAGCCACTCTCCATGTGTAAATAATAATAATACTCCACTTTGACAGGTTTTTAATCCTTTTTTTCTAGATGAATATCAACAAAATTAATTTTTTTTATACAAGAAGTAACAACATTAAACAACTTTTAACATTTTTTTCATATAAATTATAAAATTATATTAACTTTTTTTAATTGTTGAGTGGAGGGATCCTTTGTACGGTACACCAAACAAAGGGTATATACTAATTTGGTATATATAGTTAAAATATTACCACCATAGATCCATTTTAACTCCACATATATCAAGGATTAAAATAATAATAACATTTTAAAATTATAATAATAATAATAAAAAAATATTAAAATTTAATATAATAATAATAATAAATTGAAAAAACATTATGTGGACATAATTATATATAGATATATATACTACAACTGAGGAGTGTAACCATCATCAGGGACATGAGGAGTGTACCCATCATCAGGGACATGACTAATTGTGAAAACGTGTATATGAATAACAACCAACATAGCTCCATCTTAACCCCATATTTATCAAGGGCCTAGAGGTATGGTGCAAACCTTTAACCTTTCCTCAAATTTCACACTCTAAAAAAGGTTTTCACATCGAAAACTTCTATCCCTCAAAATGCTTAATAAATCAGAGGTTAAGATGGATCTATGCGCATATATATTTTAATGTTTTTTATTATTTTATTAATAATATAATATCAATTTATTATTAACTTAATATTATTTTATTATTATTATTAAAACATAAAATTAAATTATTAATATTATTAAAACATACTAACTATATATTAACTAATTAATATTATTATTAAAAAAAAAAATATTACTATGACCAGGTCATTTAATGAATTGCATATTAAATATCTTATTATTGACCCGAAAAATTTCCCGAAGGCCGAATAAAAAACATACCTTAGGACCAGTTTTGGTTCTTAGTGATGGGATATTTAACCCGCTACTGTGGATAGAAGAACATCCATCCGTCTTTCTCCAAATTTTTAAAGTGGTTGCTTGATCAATTGGAAATTTGAGCTCCCATGCACTCCTTGCGCTCGTTGTCTCCTCTGAGCTTTGGAATTATAGAAGTCACGTGCACACTCCTTGCGCTATCTCTCTTCTGAACTTCATTCAACACTTAACGAAGTGTCAACTCTGTGCACTCTTTGCACTGGTGTCCCCTCTGAGCTTTTATACTCCTATGAGTATAGGCGCACTCCTTATGCTCACTCTGCGTAAAATTACACTATCTCTCCTGAGCTATTTGAACCTGTAGATGGTTCGGCCTTTACACTCCTTGCGTGGGCACTTTGCACTCCTTACACCAATATTTCAAAAGATAAACAATTGAAACTTAAATTAACATTAAGGATTCATTCAACCAACCATTTAGATGCATGCACTAAAAAACACATAGATAAATAACATAACATTTACACAGTTACTCAAATATAAGAAATATCATAAATTGAAAGCAATTCTCCTCTTCTATAGTCCTTCAACAAATATTTACAAGGATTTCAACAACGTTTAGCAACTTTCATCTTCTGTTTCAGCCTCTTCTTTTAACAACCTCTTTTTTGGCATATATTACATTGATTTATACATGAAGGGCCTTCTCGAGCCTTCCCTCGAGACTATTTTATTGTTTTCATATCATAATTAAAAGCATCCTACTACTAGGCTTATCACAATAAATGAATAATTAAAATGAAGATATGAGTTGACACTCAAAATATGTACAATCCTATAGGAATTAAAGGAAATTACAATCTTATGGAGCACATACAATGGTTCTAGATTTAATATCTCATGGGATCTTTAATTACAATTAGTCAAAATCTAAAGTGACACGCCCTCCTTGGAATCCAAACTAGTTAAAGTGCGTTGTACTAGATGCCGAGTCATATTCCACCTTGCCTCATTAAATGATGACAATGATGCTCCTGCATCACAACATATTCAACAATAGGTTCATGATATCCTGCAGAAAGACAATGCCAAGTACATGTTGCAACATGACCAACATGAGGTTCCACACAGGTTTTAGGTTGGTGATAAGGTGTGGTTGCATTTGTAGAAAGAGTGCATCATAAGCCACCACACGAAGCTTGAACCACTACAATATGGGCCTTACACCATCATCAAAGTCACGGATGATAATTCTTTTGAACTGAGTATTCCCCCTTTGCTCGGCTTGCAACTAGTATGTAATGTGGAGTTGCTTTGTGCATATTTTCCACCTTTATTGGATACCTTGGAGGTTGAGAATTTGGTCCCTACAATTCTTTTCTCTGGTTCCCAACTTGAAAAAAACTCTCAACAATCTCTCCTTTGCTACTTGTTCTACTACAACTTCTTCTTCTTCTATATATTCACTTTCAACTTCACTGACATAACCAGCCTCTCATGCTCTCCTTTGTGTTGTTTCCATGGCGTCTAACCTTGCACAAATTTGTCTCATTTCCTCCTCCATGGTTGCATTGACTACATGTCTCTCTCTGCATCTCCTTGGTGGCATGACTCTAAATATTTCTTCTCACAAATCTTATTCCGACTCTGATACCACTTTATGAAAACCCCCCCTAGGGCTCGAGTGACCTCGCAGTCTAGGATCAAATTACACGTTATCCGAAGCGGTTGTAGGATCCTCACAGAACCCTTATAACTCTTACCGCACACCTTTTCTTCTCTCACTGTGTGGAAATTCGTGTTCACGAGGGTCTTCTTGCTCTAGTGGAGTCGTGCACGTGACCTTGGCCTACAACCTTTGGCTTAAAATTTGGAAATGGTAACTTCGGTGCTCCAGAACTTCTAGCTTCAGAGGTTTTACCAACACAACATTCCAATTCTCTTGAATAACTGAACTTGCAAAATCCCAAAGAGTTATGGGATCAACGATCCACACTCCTTGCCAATATCTATGGCTAAAAGGAAATTCGAGGCTCCCATATTTGGGACTTTTCCAACCTCCACTAGCAACTTATCCAAAATTACCGAATGCCAAATTCATGAAGGGCGAAGATCTACTATTCGCGTATACTTGTCAATGAATGGTTAGGATTTATTCTGGGCTTTGGGACTTCAGAGAATTCTTCCCTTTGCACAACAATGACTAAATTCTCCTAGAGTGTCAAATCTCTGAACCAATCGGGATCCAATGGTTTGCACTCTCCCAGGGATCTACAGTGTACATTCACTCCGGGACTTCAGATCTTCAGGGCTTTTTCCTCACTTAGAAAAACAACTTAAAAAATTGTCGGAGCAACGAAGTCTGAAATACTTGGGGTTTTAACAACCGTTCTCCTCTCTTTCATCCAATGGCTGTGAGGGATTCTGATATCTCCCAAATAGATCTTGTCCATTCGATCTTAAAAACAAAAGAGATTCCTCCTCTTGATGATTTTCTCTTGCTATCCTTCCTGAGCTTTATCACCTCAAAGGGATCACCTTGGTGCACACTTTGTGCTTCTCTCCTAATATTGGGACTTGGAAAATTCACCTGCGCACTACTTGTACTTTCTCTCTCCTATCAGATTTGTACTTATAGAAGTCACATGTGCACTCCTTGAGCTATCTCTCCTCTGAACTTCTTGCAACACTTAACGAAGTGTCAAATATGTGCACTCTTTGCACTGGTCTCCCCTCTGAGATTTTATACTTATGTGAGTATAGGTGCACTCCTTATGCTCGCTCTGTGTAAACTTATGCTATATCTCCTTAGCTATTTGAACTTGTAGATGGTTCAGCCTCTACACTCCTTGCGTGGGCAATTTACACTCCTTGCACTGAGATTTCAGAAGAGAAACAATTGAAACTTAAATTAATATTAAGGACTCATTCAACCCATCATTTAGATGCATACACACACAAACACATAGATAAATAACATAACATTTACACAGTTACTCAAAGATAAGCAATCTCATAAATTGAAAGAAATTCTCCTCTTCTATATTCCTTCAACAAATATTTACAAGTATTTCAACAACTTTCAACAACTTTCAACTTCTATTTCATCCTCTTCTTTGAGAAGCCTATTTTTGGGCATAAATTACATTGATTTATACATGAAGGGGCTTTGTGAACCTTCCCTCTAGACTATTCTATTACTTTCATATCATAATTAAAAGAATCCTACTACTAGGATTATCACAATAAATGAATAATTAAAATCTAGATATGAGTTGGCGCTCAAAATATGTACAATCCTTTAGGAATTAAAGGAAACTACAATGTTCTCGAGCACATATAATGGCTCTAGCTTCAAGGTCTCATGGGATATTTAATTACAATCATTCAAAATTTAAAGTGACACGCCCTCCTTGGAATCCAAACCAGATAAAGTGCATTGTGATGGATGTTGAGTCATCTTTCACCTTTCCTCATTAAATGACGACAGTGATGCTCCTGCATCACGACACATTCAACAATAGGTTCATGATATCCTGCAGAAAGACAATCCCAAGTACATGTTGCGACATGACCAACACTAAGTTCCACATAGGTTTTAGGTTAGTGATAATGTGTGGTTTCATTTGTAGAAAGAGTGCATCATAACTTATAAGCCCCCACACGAAGCTTGAACCACTACAATATGGGCCTTACACCATCATCAAAGTCATGGGTGAGAATTATTTTGAATTGAGTATTCCCCCTTTGCTCGGCTTGCACCTAGTATGTAATGTGAAGTTTCTTTGTGCATGCTTTCCACCTTTATTGGATACCTTGGAGGTTGAGAATTTGGTCCCTACAAAAATTAATCCTAACTGCATTTTGCATACTACAATGTATTGGATCATGTACACCAATATGAAGGGAACCTTAGGTATTGGGGGGCCTGGAGGAGCCATAATAATAATAATAGAGGTCATTCAATGTAAGGTGGACTAGGTCAATTATATAATTAAATAAGGCCCACTATGGTAGTTAGATATAATAAATGTAAGAGGACTTCTTAGAAGGTTCTACTTCTAGAATATTCCTCCTATATAATGTTCTTAGGTGGTTAGTAGCACTATATAAAGGTTTCAAGCAATGTAATGATATGTGAAGAGAAGTATTGTATATGGAGTGAGTATCTCAATAGGAGGATGCCCCCTCAAATAAGCAAGTGAACATGAGATGATCTCTTCCATAATAAGATCCATTGTATGGAGTTTTGCTACCCTAAGTGTTTCACATTAATAAAGTGGATATTTTTCTATATTGTGTTTTGGATATTGTGTGGTTATTGTATGTTCAAAACTTTGGTACTTAACAAGTGGTATAAGAACACTTTCCTTGGAAGGAAGGGTGGGATTTTTTATTTTATTTTTTTCGTATTTTTCGGAGAAGAGAGAGAGGGTCATGACATTCTCAACAATTTCTATAATTTTATTTGCAGAATTTGCAGAAAATTGTTGTATATCTGAGCTCTTCTTAGAAAAAAAACCAATTTCAAAACAACAAAAAATCTAAAATGGAGTCCGGGAAGTGAAGTTATCGACATTCTAAAATCTTCTATTTTCAGGGTTTTTCATGGACAACCGCATGACTTTTGTGATTTATATAGAACCTCGGGCTGAATTTTCCGAAACAAATTACAGATCTGATTTCCTCTCACAATTTCACCCAAATTCAGAAAAAAATCGTTCGAATCAGACTTCCAAAAGTGAAGATATCATTGATTTAAAATCAACCATTCTTGGGGGTGTTCATGATGATAACGGGACTACAAAGTTCATACCTTTTCACAGGGTGTTGAGATTTCTACCAGATCAGTGCCATTGGATATATCATTTTAAGAATTTTCTTTTGGTATATTATATGTAGTGTTTCTAATGACTACTCCCTTTCAATTTGTCATGGAACTTGAACAACAATTAGTAGACCCTCAGGAAAATATCAAGATAACATTTCAAGAGTTCAAAGTTGAATGTCAAAATATTCAGGAGAGATATATTATGGAGACCATATAGAATTACATCACAGATGAATATACTTAAGATACGTATGCTTTGTATGATTATGAGGATGAATGTGATGATTGGTATATCTATAGTTTTCATTTTGGGGATGACAACCACTTACATATTTTATTTGATGTCTCCACTTCACTTTTTCTAGAGAGCATCAATGTAACAAATCGGAAGCCAGTTATGATTACTAGTGTTCATATTGCATATTCTACAGTGGTATTATTCCTTCCAAATTCAGCTACGACCCTTTCCCACTATGTGGATGGATCTTCTTATTTGGATCCACATGACAGGTCTCTATCTTTGGAGCATCATTTTCAGTTGGTTATTAGGTTTTGATATCTTCCATGTGGAGTTCACATGAGAACATGGACATGATACCCTGATTTACAATGGCGATTGGACTACTTCAACATGATGGATTTCATTTCTACATGGGACCTTGGTTTTGTAATGTACTTCAACACTATGGTCCACACTTTTCCATGGGACCTTGGTATATGGTTGTACACTCTCATAACAAGAGTTGAGGATAATGCTTTCATAAGGGGGATGTAATGCTAGGTAGTTAGAGAGGTAGTGGGGGGTCTGGAGGGACCATAGTGATAAAATTATAAGCCATTCAATATAAGGTGGAATATGTCCTATATAGTATTAAATAAGGAACACTATGGTAGTTAGATATAATCAATGTAAGAGGACTTCTTAGAAGGTTTTTATCCTAGAAGATTCCTCCTCTAGAATTTTTTTAGGTTGTTTGTAGCACTATATAAAGGGGTTCAAGCAATGTATTGAGATGTGAAGAGAAGTATTGTATTTGGAGTGAGTATCTATAGGAGGATTCCCCCTCAATGGGGCAAGTGAACATGAGAGGATCCCTTCCATAATAGGATCCATTGTATGGTGGTACCCTACCCTAAGGGTTTCAGATTAATAAAGTGGATATTTTTCTATATTGTGTTTTGGATATTGTTTGGTAAAGAACTTTGGTAGTTAACAACCTTACACCATCAAAAAATTCGTGGTGAGAATTCTTCTGAATTGAGTATTCCCCATTTTCTTGGATTGCACCTAATATGTAATGTGGAGTTGCTTCGTGCATATTTTCCACCTTTATTGGACACCTTGGAGGTGGTTGAGCATTTGGCCCACACATAACTTAATCCTAACTGCATTGAGTAGACTACAATGGATTGGATCATGGACACCAAGATGAATTTCACCTTCCAATATAACATACAAATCTATCAGGTTGTCAAAGAGGGACAACTTCTTCACCAAGGGAAGTGGCTCACCATGAGTCAAATTTAGCCAAAGTTTTCTCATCTAATCAAGGAAATTCACACAATGGAGAACATTTCTTCCTAAGGTGGGAGAACTGAACTAGGTGGGCATTGGTGGCCACCCACCTCTTCCATTGACTCAACATGGTTCTCCATCTTAGGGAGCTTTTCATCTACAATTTTCTAGGTCCTAAACTTTCAACGTCGTTTTGAGTCCTTAAACAATGTTTTTTGGCCATTCCTAAACTTTCTCAGTTATATCTTTCCAATGAGCTATTGTGCATACCTAAATTTGTGCGCACAAGAGCTATTCCTAAATTTGTGCGCACAAGATGTTGACATTTCAACTAGCCACACCAAGGCCCACAATCATGTTGGTGCTTCATCTCTTAGGGTTAGCGTTTTGGATCTTTAGTGTTTTTTTTCCCTTAGAATTTAGTAGTTTATGTTAAAAGACCATTTTCAACATCTTGTAATGTCTTCTTGTGAATGTGCATAGTCGAGAGCTCTCTCTTCATAGATAAGCTACCATCATTCTAATTGCTTTGCATTTTACATTATTTTTTAATATTATACTCGTTGATAGAACTTGGATTTCATGATATTACTATGTGCTCTGTGGAATATTTATGTATGTATTTCCATTCATATTCCTATCTTTCATTTTATTCTCTATACAACCCACATCATTATTTTTCTTAAATAAATTAATCTAACCTCTTTCAAATCGCTAAAAACCTTAACAAAATTCAAAAATCACTATAAAGTACAAGTTAAAAATATTTTTTGATTCATTTTAATGATGTATCACCACACTTTTAGCCACTATCCATGTGTAAATAACAATAATACTCCACTTTGATGGGGTTTTAAGCCTTTTTTTCTATATGAATATCAACAAAATTAATTTTTTTTATACAAAGAAGTAACAACATTAAACAACTTTTAACATTTTTGTCATATAAATTATAAAATTATATTAACTTTTTTTAATTGTTGAGTGGAGGGATCCTTTGTACGGTACAACAAACAAAGGGTATATACTAATTTGGTATATATAGTTAAAATATTACCACCATAGATCCATTTTAACTCCACATATATCAAGGATTAAAATAATAATGACATATTAAAATTATAATAAATAAAATAATAATAAAATATTATAATTTAATATAATAATAACAATAATAAATTAAATTTTTTTTATGTGGACACAATTATATATAGATATATATACTACAACTGAGGAGTGTACCCATCATCGGGGACATGAGGAGTGTACCCATCATCATGGACATGACTAATTGTGAAAATGTGTATATGAATAACAACCAATGTAGCTCCATCTTAACCCTAGATTTATCAAGGGCCTAGAGGTATGGTGCAAACCTTTAACCTTTCCTCAAATTTTTCACTTTAAAAAAGGTTTTCACATCAAAAAATTATATCCCTCAAAATGCTTAATAAATCAGAGATTAAGATGGATCTATGTTGATATATATTTTAATGTTTTTTATTATTTTATTATTAATTTAATATTAATTTATTATTAACTTAATATTAATTTATTATTATTATTAAAACATAAAATTAAATTATTAATATTATTAAAAGATACTAACCATATATTATCTAATAAATCGTAATATTAAATAAAATAAATTATTACTATGATGAGGTCATTTAATGAATTGCATATTAAATATCTTATTATTGACCCGAAAAATTCCTCGAAGGCCGAATAAAAAACATACCTTAGGACTACTTTTGGTGCTTAGCGATGGGATATTTAACCCACTACTGTGGATAGAAGAACATCGATCCATCTTTCTCCAAATTTTTCAAAGTGGTTTCTTGATCAATTGGAAATTTGAGCTCCTGTGCACTCCTCGCACTCGCTGTCTCCTCTGAGCTTTGGAATTATAGAAGTCACATCCACACTCCTTGTGCTATATCTCCTCTAAACTTCTTTCAACACTTAATGAAGTGTCGACTTTGTGCACTCTTTGCACTGTTCTCCCCTCTAAGTTTTTATACTCCTATGAGTATAGGCGCACTCCTTGCGCTCGCTTTTCATAAACTTACGCTATCTCTCCTGAGATATTTGAAACTGTAGATGGTTCGGGCTCTGCACTCCTTGCGTGGGCATTGTGCACTCCTTGCACCAAGATTTCAGAAGATAAACAATTGAAACTTAAATTAACATTAAGGATTCATTCAACCAACCATTTAGATGCATACACACATAGATAAATAACATAACATTTACCCGGTTACTCAAATATAAGAAATATCATAAATTGAAGCAATTATCCTCTTCTATATTCCTTCAACAAATATTTACAAGGATTTCAACATCCTTTAGCAACTTTCAGCTTCTTCTTTTAACAACCTCTTTTTGGGCATATATAACATTGATTTATACATGAAGGGTGTTCTCGAGCCTTCCCTCGAGACTATTTTATTGCTTTCATATCATAATTAAAAGCATCCTACTACTAGGCTTATTACAATAAATGAATAATTAAAATGAAGATATGAGTCGACACTCAAAATATGTACAATCCTACAGGAATTAAAGGAAATTACAATCTTCTGGAGCACATACAATGGTTCTAGATTTAATATCTCATGGGATCTTTAATTACAATTATTCAAAATTTTAAGTGATGCGCCCTCCTTGGAATCCAAACCAGTTAAAGTGTGTTGCGCTGGATTCTAAGTCATATTCCACCTTGCCTCATTAAATGAAGATAGTGATGCTCTTGCATCACAACATATTCAACAATAGGTTCATGATATCCTGCAGAAAGACAATGGCAAGTACATGTTGTGACATGACCAACACCAGGTTCCACAGAGGTTTTAGGTTGGTGATAAGGTGTGGTTGCATCTGTAGAAAGAGTGCACCATAAGGCACCACACGAAGCTTGAACCACTACAATATAGGCCTTACACCATCATCAAAGTCACGGGTGAAAATTATTTTGAATTGAGTATTCCCCCTTTGCTCGGCTTGCAACTAGTATGTGATGTGGAGTTGCTTTGTGCATATTTTCCACCGTTATTGGATAACTTGGAGGTTGAGAATTTGGTCCCTACAATTCTTTTCTTTGGTTCCCAACTTGAAAACAACTCTCAACAATCTCTCCTTTGCTACTTGTTCTACTACAACTTCTTCTTATTCTATATATTCACTTTCAATTTCACTGACATCACCATCCTCTCGTGCTCTCCTTTCTGTTGTTTCCATGGTGTCCAACCTTGCACGAAGTTGTCTCATTTCCTCCTCCATGGTTGCATTGACTACATGTCTCTCCCTTCATCTCCTTGGTGGCATGACTCTAAATATTTTTTCTCACAAATCATATTCTTACTCTGATACCACTTTATGAAACCCCCCCCCTAGGGATCGTGTGACCTCGTAATCTAGGATCGAATTACACGGGATCTGAAGGGGCTCTTGGGTCCTCACAAAACCCTTATAACTCTTACCACAAACCTTTTCTTCTCTCATTGTGTGGAAATTCGTGTTCACGAGGGTATTCTTACTCCAGCAGAGTCGTGCACGTGACCTTGGCCTACAACCTTAGGCTTAAAATTTGGAAACAATGACTTCGTACCAACACAAAATTCCAATTCTCCTGAATAACTAAACTAGTGAACTCCCAAAGAGTTATGGGATCAATGATCCACACTCCTTGCCAAGATCTATGGCTAAAAGGAACTCTGAGGCTCCCATATTCAGGACTTTTCCAACCTCCCAGGGATCTATGGTGTACATTCACTCTAGGACTTCAGATCTTCAGGGCTTTTTCCTCACTTAGAAAAACAACTTAAAATATTGTCGGAGCAACGAAGTCCGAAATACTTGGGGTTTTAACAACCATTCTCCTCTCTTTCATCCAATGGTTGTGAGGGATTCTGATATCTCCCAAATAGATCTTGTGCATTCGATCTTAAAAACAAAAAATATTCCCCCTCTTGATGATTTTCTCTAGCTATCCTTCTTGAGCTTTATCACCTCAAAGGGATCACCTTGGCGCACACTTTGTGCTTCTCTCCTAAGCTTGGGACTTGGAAATTTCACCTGTGCACTCCTTTCACTTTCTCTCTCCTATGAGATTTGTACTTATAGAAGTCACATGTACATGCCTTGAGCTATCTCTCCTTTGAACTTCTTTCAACACTTAACGAAGTGTGGACTATGTGCACTCTTTGCACTGGTCTCTCCGCTAAGATTTTATACTTCTGTGAGTATAGGTGCACTCCTTGCGCTCACTCTACGTATACTTACGCTATCTCTCCTGAGCTATTTGAACTTGTAGATGGTTCAGCTTCTGCACTCCTTGCGTGGGCACTGTGCACTCCTTGCACCGAGATTTCAGAAGAGAAACAATTGAAACTTAAATTAACATTAAGGACTCATTCAACCAACCATTTAGATGCATACACACACAAACATGAAGATAAATAACAAAACATTTACCCAGTTACTCAAAGATAGGCAATCTCAGAAATTGAAAACAATTCTCCTCTTCTATATTCCTTCAACAAATATTTACAAGGATTTCAACAACTTTCAACTTCTCTTTCATCCTCTTCTTTGAGCAGCCTCTATTTGGGTATAAATTACATTGATTTATACATGAAGGGGCTTTGCGAGCCTTCCCTCTAGACTATTCTATTACTTTCATATCATAATTAAAAGCATCCTACTACTAGGATTATCACAATAAACGAATAATTGAAATCCAGATATGAGTTGGTGCTCAAAATATGTACAATCCTATAGGAATTAAAGGCAATTACAATCTTCTCGAGCACATACAATGAATCTAGCTTCAAGGTCTCGTGGGAGCTTTAATTACAAATATTCAAAATTTAAAGTGACACGCCCTCCTTTGAATCCAAACCAGTTAAAGTGCATTGCATTGGGTGTTGAGTCATATTTCACCTTTCCTCATTAAATGATGACAGTGATGCTCCTTCATCATGACACATTCAACAATAGGTTCATGATATCCTGCAGAAAGACAATCCCAAGTACATGTTGCGACATGACCAACACCAAGTTCCACACAGGTTTTAGGTTGGTGATAATGTGTGGTTTCATTTGTAGAAAGAGTGCATCATAAGCCCCCACACGAAGCTTGAACCATTGAAATTTGGGCCTTACACCATCATTAAAGTCATGGGTAAGAATTATTTTGAATCGAGTATTCCCCCTTTGCTCGACTTGCACCTAGCATGTAATGTGGAGTTGCTTTGTGAATGTTTTCCACCTTTATTGGATACCTTGGAGGTTGAGAATTTGGTCCCTATAGAAATTAATCCTAACTGCATTGAGCATACTACAATGTATTGGATCATGTACACCAATATGAAGGGAACCTTAGGTATTGGGGGGCCTGGAGGGCCCATAATAATAATAATAGAGGCCATTCAATGTAAGGTGGACTAGGTCCATTAAATAATTAAATAAGGCCCAGTATGGTAGCTAGATATAATAAATGTAAGAGGACTTTTTATAAGGTTCTGCTTCTAGAAGATTCCTCCTATAGAATGTTCTTAGGTGGTTGGTAGAACTATATAAAGGGTTCAAGAAATGTAATGATATGTGAAGAGAAGTATTGTATATGGAGTGAGTATCTCAATAGGAGGATGCCCCCTCGAATAAACAAGTGAACATGAGATGAGCTCTTCCATAATATGATCCATTGTATGGAGTTTCCCTACCCTAAGTGTTTCAGATTAATAAAGTGGATATTTTTCTATATTGTGTTTTGGATATTGTGTGCATATTGTATGTTCAAAACTTTGGTACTTAACAAGTGGTATAAGAGCACTTTCCTTGGAAGGAAGTGTGGGATTTTTTATTTTTCAAATTTTTCGGAGAAGAAAGAGAGGGTCGTGACATTCTCGACAATTTATATAATTTCATTTGCAGAGTTTGAAAAAAATGGTTGTATATCTGAGCTCTTCTTAGAGAAAAAACCAATTTCAAAAAAAAAAAACTAAAACAGAGTCCGGGAAGTGAAGTTATTGACATTCTAAAATCTTCTATTTTCAGGTTTTTTCGTGGACGACCGCACGAATTTTGTGATTTCTATAGCACCTTGGGCCGAATTTTCCCAAACAAATTACATATCTGATTTCCTCTCACAATTTCACCCTAATTCATAAAAAAATCGTTCGAATCACTGATTTAAAATCAACCATTCTTGGGGGTGTTCATGATGATAATGGGACTACAAAGTTCATAACTTTTCATAGGGTGTTGAGATTTCTACCAGATTAGTGCCATTGGATAAATCATTTTAAGAATTTTCTTTTGGTATATTATATGTAGTGTTTCCAATGACTACTCCCTTTCAATTCCTCATGGAATTTCAACGACAGTTAGTAGACCCTCAGGAAAATATCAAGATAACATTTCAAGAGTTCAAAGTTGAATGTCAAAATATTCAGGAGAGATATATTATGGAGACCATATAGAATTATATCACAAATGAATATACCTAAGACACATATGCTTGGTATGATTATGAGGATGAATGTGATGATTGGTATATGGATAGTTGTCATTTTGGGGATGACAACCACTTTCATATTTTATTTGATGACTCTACTTCACATTTTCTAGAGAGCATCAATGTAACAAATCAGGAGCCAGTTATGATTACTAGTGTTCATCTTGCATATTCTACAGTGGTATTATTCCTTCCAAATTCAGTTACGACCCTTTCCCACTATGTGGATGGATCTTCTTCTTTGGATCCACATGACAGGTTTCAATCTTTGGAGCATCATTTTCAATTGGTTATTGGGTTTTGATATTTTCCATGTGGATTTCACATGAGCACATGGATGTGGTACCCCGACTTACAATGGCGATTGGACTACTTCAACATGGTGGCTTTCATTTCTACATGGGACCTTGGTTCTCTAACGTACTTCAACACTATGGTCCACACTTTTCCATGGGACCTTGGCATATGGTTGTACACTCTCATAACAAGCATTGAGGACAATGCTTTCATAAGGGGGATATAATGTTAGGTAGTTAGAGAGCTAGTGGGGGGCCCGGAGGGACCATAGTGATAACATTATAGGCCATTCAATGTAAGGTGGAATAGGTCCTATATAGTATTAAATAAAAACAACTATGGTAGTTAGATATAATCAATGTAAGTGGACTTCTGAGAAGGTTTTTATTCTAGAAGATTCCTCCTCTAGAATGTTTTTAGGTTGTTTGTAGCACTATATAAAGGGGTTCAAGCAATGTATTGAGATGTGAAGAGAAGTATTGTATTTGGAGTGAGTAGCTCAATAGGAGGATTCCCCCTCAATGGGGCAAGTGAGCATGAGAGGATCCCTTCCATAACAGGATCCATTGTATGGTGATACCCTACCCTAAGGGTTTCAGATGAATTTATTATTAACTAAAGATTAATTTATTATTATTATTAATACATAAAATTAAATTATTAATATTATTAAAATATACTAACCATATATTATCTAATTAATTTTATTATTAAAAAAACAAAAATTATTACTATGACGAGGTTGTAAATTCTAACCTTGTACAATATCTACTGCAAACTAATATTCAATAAAGAACAAAAAAGATACAATGGCAAATACAAACATTACACAGAGATTTTTCACCTGGAAACCCAAACCGGGAAAACCAACATATATTATATTGATACACGTTGTGTTACATTGTTTACAATACAATATACATATAGGAGCCAGCGACATCCAAAACCCTAACCCAATGACCTGGATTAGTCCAAAACCCTAATTCCTTAACCGGAAATAGAAAACCATCGGCAAAAACCATGTGCCGAAAACCACCTAATATCATGTGGTCCCGGAAATATGTCGGCCCAAAAAAAAAATTTCGGGGGCGTTGCCCCCAAACCCCCGCGCGGGGAGCTCCGCCCCCCTGCACCCCCCGAGGGGGGGCCTAGCGACCCCCCCTCTTACCCCCCTGCGCGGCCAGCGCAGGCACTCAGACACTACTACTCGTGCAAAGAATATAACACATACCCAACATAGGTCATTTAATGAATTGCATATTAAATATCTTATTATTGACCCAAAAAATTCCCCGAAGACTGAATAACAAACATACCTTAGGACTAATTTTGGTGCTTAGTGATGGGATATTTAACCCGCTACCATGGATAGAAGAACATCGATCCGTATTTCTCCAGATTTTTGAAATTGGTTTCTGGATCGATTGGAAATTTGAGCTTCTGTGCACTCCTTGCACTCGTTGTCTCCTCTGAGCTTTGGAATTATAGAAGTCACATGCACACTCCTTGCACTATCTCTCCTCTGAACTTCTTTAAACGCTTAAAGAAGTGTCGACTCTGTGCACTCACTGCACTGGTCTCCCCTCTGAGATTTTATACTCCTATGAGTATAGGCGCACTCCTTGCGCTCGCTCTGCGTAAACTTATGCTATATCTCCTGATTTATTTGAACATGTAGATGAATCGACCTCTGCACTCCTTGCGTGGGCACTATGCACTCCTTGCACCAAGATTCCAAAAGATAAACAATTGAAACTTAAATTAACATTAAGGATTCATTCAACCAACCATTTAGATGCATACACACAAAAACACATAGATAAATAACATAACATTTACCCAGTTACTCAAATATAATAAATATCATAAATTGAAAGCAATTCTCCTCTTCTATATTCCTTCAACAAATATTTACAAGGATTTCAACAACCTTTAGCAACTTTCAGCCTCTTCTTTTAACAACCTCTTTTTGGGCATAGATTACATTGATTTATACATGAAGGACCTTCTAGAGCCTTCCATCGAGACTATTTTATTGCTTTCATATCATAATTAAAAGCATCCTACTACTAGGCTTATCACAATAAATGAATAATTAAAATGAAGATATGAATCAACATTCAAAATATGTACAATCCTACAGGAATTAAAGGAAATTACAATCTTCTGGAGAAAATACAATGGCTCTAGCTTCAATATCTCATGGGATCTTTAATTACAATTATTCAAAATTTAAAGTGATGTTCCCTCCTTGGAATCCAAACCAGTTAAAGTGCGTTGCACTGGATGCTGAGTCATATTCCACCTTGCCTCATTAAATGATGACAGTGATGCTCCTGCATCACAAAATATTCAACAATAGGTTCATGATATCCTGCAGAAAGACAATTCCAAGTACATGTTGCGACGTGACCAACACCAGGTTCCACATAGGTTTTAGGTTGGTCATAAGGTGTGGTTGCATTTGTAGAAAGAGTGCATCATAAGCCACCACACAAAGCTTGAACCACTGCAATATGGGCCTTACATGATCATCAAAGTCATGGGTGAGAATTCATTTGAATTGAGTATTCCCCCTTTGCTCGACTTGCAACTAGTATGTAATGTGGAGTTGCTTTGTGCATGTTTTCCACCTTTATTGGATACCTTGGAGGTTGAGAATTTGGTCCCTTCCATTCTTTTCTCTAGTTCCCAACTTGAAAACAACTCTCAACAATCTCTCCTTTGCTACTTTTTTTACTACAACTTCTTCTTCTTCTATATATTCACTTTCAACTTCACTGACATCACGAACCTCTCGTGCTCTCCTTTGTGTTGTTTCCATGGCGTCCAACCTTGCACGAAGTTGTCTCATTTCCTCCTCCATGGTTGCATTGACTACATGTCTCTCCCTGCATCTCCTTGGTGGCATGACTCTAAATATTTCTTCTCACAAATATTATTCCTAATCTGATACCACTTTCTGAAAACCACCCCCTAGGGCTTGCATGACCTTGTAGTCTAGGATCAAATTGCACGGGATCCGAAGTGGCTCTTGGGTCCTCACAGAACCCTTATAATTTTTACCACAAACCTTTTCTTCTCTCACTGTGTGGAAATTTGTGTTCGCAAGGGTCTTCTTGCTCCAGCAGAGTCGTGCACATGACCTTGGCATACAACCTTAGGCTTTAAATTTGGAAACGGTAACTTTGGCACTCCAGAGCTTCTGGCTTCAGAGGTTTTACCAATACAACATTCCAATTCTCCTGAATAACTAAACTAGCGAACTCTCAATGAGTTATGGGATCAATGATCCACACTCCTTGCCAAGATATATGGCTAAAAGAAACTCCTAGGCTCCCATATTTGGGACTTTTCCAACCTCCACTAGCCACTTATCCAAAATTATCGAATGCCAAATTCATGAAGGACAGAGATCTACGGTCCACATATACTTGTCAACGAACGGTCAGGATTGATTTTGGGCTTCGGGACTTCAGGGAATTCTTCCCTTTGTGCAACAATGACAAAATTCTCCCAGAGTGTCGAATATCTGAACCAATCAGATCCAACGGCTTGCACTCTCCCAGGGATCTACAATGTACATTCACTCCGGGACTTCAGATCTTTGAGGCTTTTTCCTCACTTAGAAAAACAACTTAAAAAATTGTTTGAGCAACGAAGTCTGAAATACTTGGGGTTTTAGCAACCGTTCTCCTCTCTTTTATCCAATGGTTGTGAGGGATTCTGATATCTCCCAAACAAATCGCATCCACTCCATCCTAAAAACAAAAGAGATAACTCCTCTTGATGATTTTCTATCACTATTCTTCCTTATCTTTAACACCTCAAAGAGATCACCTTGGCTCACACTTTTTGCTTCTCTCCTAAGATTGGGACTTGGAAAATTCACCTGTGCACTCCTTGCACTTTCTCTCTCCTATGAGCTTTGTACTTATAGAAGTCACATGTGCACTCCTTGAGCTATCTCTCCTTTGAACTTCTTTCAACACTTAACGAAGTGTCAACTATGTGCACTCTTTGCACTAGTCTCCCCTCTGAGATTTTATACTTTTGTGAGTATAGGTGCACTCCTTGCGCTCACTGTGTGTAAACTTATGCTATCTCTCCTGTGCTATTTGATCCTGTAGACGGTTCAACCTCTTCATTCCTTACGTGGGCACTGTGCACTCCTTGCACCGAGATTTCAGAAGAGAAACAATTGAAACTTAAATTAACATTAAGGACTAATTCAACCAACCATTTAGATGCATACACACACAAACACAAAGATAAATAACATAACATTTACCCAGTTACTCAAAGATAAGAAATCTCAGAAATTGAAAGCAATTCTCCTCTTCTATATTCCTTCAACAAATATTTACAAGGATTTCAACAAATTTCAATCTTCTCGAGCACATACAATGACTCTAGCTTCAATGTCTCGTGGGAGATTTAATTACAAATATTCAAAATTTAAAGTGACGCGCCCTCCTTTGAATCCAAACCAGTTAAAGTGCATTGCATTGGGTGTTGAGTCATCTTTCACCTTTCCTCATTAAATGATGACAGTGATGCTCCTGCATCATGACACATTCAACAATAGGTTCATGATATTCTGCAGAAAGACAATCCCAAGTACATGTTGTGACATGAACAACACCAAGTTCCACACAGGTTTTAGTTTGGTGATAATGTGTGGTTTCATTTGTAGAAAGAGTGCATCATAAGCCCCCACACGAAGCTTGAACCATTGAAATTTGGGCCTTACACCATCATTAAAGTCATGGGTAAGAATTAGTTTGAATCGAGTATTCCCCCTTTGCTCGACTTGCACCTAGCATGTAATGTGGAGTTGCTTTGTGAATGTTTTCCACCTTTATTGGATACCTTGGAGGTTGAGAATTTGGTCCCTATAGAAATTAATCCTAACTGCATTGAGCATACTACAATGTATTGGATCATGTACACCAATATGAAGGGAACCTTAGGTATTGGGGGGCCTGGAGGGCCCATAATAATAATAATAGAGGCCATTCAATGTAAGGTGGACTAGGTCCATTA
>ML786147.1:164893-188781 GCA_009831015.1 Picea engelmannii | reverse complement strand
ACATATGCTTGGTATGATTATGAGGATGAATGTGATGATTGGTATATGGATAGTTGTCATTTTGGGGATGACAACCACTTTCATATTTTATTTGATGACTCTACTTCACATTTTCTAGAGAGCATCAATGTAACAAATCAGGATCCAGTTATGATTACTAGTGTTCATCTTGCATATTCTACAGTGGTATTATTCTTTCCAAACTCAACTACGACCCTTTCCCACTATGTGGATGGATCTTCTTATTTGGATCCACATGACAGGTTTCAATCTTTGGAGCATCATTTTCAGTTGGTTATTGGGTTTTGATATCTTCCATGTGGATTTCACTTGAGCACATGGACATGGTACCCCGATTTACAATGGCGATTAGACTACTTCAACATGGTGGCTTTCACTTCTACATGGGATCTTGGTTCTCTAATGTACTTCAACACTATGGTCCACACTTTTCCATGGGACCCTGGTATATGGTTGTACACTCTCATAACAAGCGTTGAGGACAATGCTTTCATAAGGGGGATGTAATGTTAGGTAGTTAGAGAGGTAGTGTGGGGGCTGGAGGGACCATAGTGATAACATTATAGGCCATTCAATGTAAGGTGGAATAGGTCCTATATAGTATTAAGTAAGAACCACTATGGTAGTTAGATATAATCAATGTAAGAGGACTTCTTAGAAGGTTTTTATTCTAGAAGATTCATCCTCTAGAATGTTTTTAGGTTGTTTGTAGCACTATATAAAGGGATTCAAGCAATGTATTGAAATGTGAAGAGAAGTGTTGTTTTTGGAGTGAGTATCTCAACAGGAGGACTCCCCCTCAATGGGGCAAGTGAACATGAGAGGATCCCTTCCATAATAGGATCCATTGTATGGTGATACCCTACCCTAAGGGTTTCAAATTAATAAAGTTGATATTTTTCTATATTGTGTTTTGGATATTGTGTGGTAAAGAACTTTGGTACTTAACAACCTTAGACCATCACAAAATTTGTGGTGAGAATTCTTCTGAATTGAGTATTCCCCCTTTTGTTGGCTTGCACCTAATATGTAATGTTGATTTGCTTCATGCATATTTTCCACCTTTATCGGACACCTTGGAGGTGGCTGAGCATTTGGCCCACACATAACTTAATCTGAACTGCATTGAGTAGACTACAATGGATTGGATCATGGACACCAAGATGAATGACACCTTCCAATAGAACATACAAATCTATTAGGTTGCCAAAGAGGGACAACTTCTTCACCAAGGGAAGTGGCTCACCACGAGTCAAATTTAGCCAAGGTTTCCTCATCCAATCAAGGAAATTGACACAATGGAGACCATTGCTTCCTAAGGTGGGAGAATTAAACTAGGTGGACATTGGTGGCCACCCACCTCTTCCATTGACTCAACATGGTTCTCCATCTTAGGAAGTTTTTCATCTACAATTTTCCAGGTCCTAAACTTTCAACGTCGTTTTGAGGCCTTAAACAATGTTTTTTGGCCATTCCTAAACTTTCTCAGTTATATCTTTCCAATGAGCTATTGTGCATCCCAAACAAAGATTGTTTGCAAAAATTGTGCCCACAAGACATTGACATTTCAACTAGCCACACCAAGACCCACAATCATGTTGGTGCTTCATCTCCTAGGGTTAGTGTTTTGGATCTTTAGTGTTTTTTGTCCCTTAAAATTTAGTACTTTATGTTAAAAGACCATTTTCAACATCTTGTAATGTCTTCTTGTGAATATGCGTAGTCGAGAACTCTCTCTTCATAAATAAGATACCATTATTCTAATTGTTTTGCATTGCTTTGCATTTTACATTCTTTTTTAATATTATACTCATTGATAGAACTTGGATTTCATTATATTACTATGTGGTCCATAAAATATTTATATATGTATTTCCATTTATATTCCTACCTTTCATTTTATTTTCAATACAACCCACATCATTATTTTTCTTAAATAAATTAATCTAACATCTTTCAAATAACTAAAAACCTTAACAAAATTCAAAAAAACACTATAAACTACAAATTAAAAATATTTTTTATTCATTTTAATGATGTTACGCCGCACTTTTAGCCACTATCCATGTGTAAATAATAATAATACTCCACTTTGACGGGTTTTTAAGCCTTGTTTTTAGATGAATATCAACAAAATTAAATTTTTTTATACAAGAAGTAACAACATTAAACAACTTTTAATATTTTTTTTATATAAATTATAAAATTATATGAATTTTTTTAATGGTTGAGTGGAAGGATCCTTTGTACGGTACAACAAAACAAACAAAAGGTATATATTAATTTGATATTAAAATATTATCACCATAGATTCATTTTAATTTCACAATGATTAAAATTATAATAAATAAAATAATAATAGAATATTAAAATTTAATATAATAATAAAATTAATAAAAATTATGTGGACATAATTATAATATATAGATATATATACTACAATTAAGGAGTGTATTCTTCATCAGGGACATGAGGAGTGTACCCTTCATCAGGAATATGATTAATTGTGAAAACGTGCATATGAATAACAACTAACATAGCTTTATCTTAACCCCAGAAGGGCTTAGAATTATTGTGCAAACTTTTAATGTTTCCTCAAATTTTGCACTCTAAAAAAGATTGGGCCTAGAATTATTGTGCAAACTTTTAACGTTTCCTTAAATTTTACACTCTAAAAAAGATTTTCACATCAAAAATTTTTATCCCTCAAAACACTTAATAAATGAGAAGTTAAGATGAATCTATACTGGTATCTATTTTTTTTTTTTTTATTATTTTAATATTAATTTATTATTAACTTAATATTAATCTATTATTATTATTAAAACCTAAAATTAAATTATTAATATTATTAAAACCTAAAATTAAATTATTAATATTATTAAAACATACTAACCATATATTACCTAATTAATATTATTATTAAAAATATATATATTACTATGACCAAGTCATTTAATGAATTTAATGAACTGCATATTAAATCTCTTATTATTGACCCGAAAAATTCCCCGAAGGACGAATAACAAACATACCTTAGGACCGCTTTTGGTGCTTAGTGATGGGTTATTTAACCCGCTACCGTGGATAGAAGAACATCGATCCGTGTTTCTCCAAATATTTCAAAATGAAAGACGGAAAAATGTCCAATGACTTTTATTGGACACTACTAGCATATATGTATGATTTTTATTGTTAATGTGTTATATATATATAATTTTTTAAAATAATTGTTGAAGTGGTGAAAAAACTTAGATGCTTGGAGTAAGAAAGCTTATTCGATAAATAATTGGTTTGGTTAGGGAGAATTTTAGTAAATTTTAATAATGGAAATGAAAAATCATCTCACTTTAATAATATTTCAACATTATCTCATCCAAGTTCCAATGGTCTTCTCATCCAAGTTCCAGTGGTCTTCAAGTTAACTTGTCTTTGAACAGTTATTGAAAAATATGGAAGAATTTGTTATTTATATTAGGACTTGTTGCAATTATTCAAAGAAAAGTTGAAGAAAATGAAACTCTTTGTTTTAACTTATTCCTTCTCCTTTTTATTGTCTCTTCTATTCTTCAAATTTCTAGATTAGTTTAGAAATAATGTCATCTAATTTACACTCCACCTTTAATATACATGGCATTCTCTTTATTAAATTCTCAGTCGTTGTTGTAAATATGTGAGTCTGATGCAATCAGAATAAGATACTCTATTTCTGTCTTGTACCATTATTGCTGCTCAACAGTCTATAATTTGCAGGTGGGTTTTACTCTATTTTATGACATCTTGAATATAGGATTCCAGAATAGAAATTTTACAGAATACATTGTTGTTGTATACTGGTCATCTTTGTGTGACGTGGAAGACGTCTCAAACTAGTTGTGCATCAATTTTTACTTAGGAATATCGTAAGAAATGAAATAAATTATAGGTTTATTGAATAATAAAATTGAATTAAATGGATGTTAGATAAATACCACACAAATTCTGCATCTTCAGTCAATTATCTCTGCAATGGTTATCAAATAAAGTGGCCATGTGATTGAGAGTGCTAGTGTTAGCTATCTCTTTCGGGTTTTTACTGCTTCCTCCTTTATTTGTGATGGTGGTAGTTTCTATGTCACTCTGCTCACTTTCCATGTGCAGAGTAAGCTTTGGAGTGTTGTTGGATATTTTATTGCATGAAAATTTTGATAGAGTATGTATTCTTATGAAAAGGAAGTGTGGGATTTTTTATTTTTATTTATTTATTTATTTTTTCAGATTTTTCAGAGAAGAAAGAGAGGGTCATGACATTCTCAACAATTTCTATAATTTTATTTGCAAAATTTGCAGAAAATGGTTGTATATTTGAGCTCTTCTTAGAAAAAAAACCATTTTCAAAAAAAAAAAATCTAAAACAGAGTTCGGGAAGTGAAGTTATCGACATTCTAAAATATTCCATTTTCAGGGTTTTTCGTGGACGACCACACGACTTTTGTGATTTCTATAGCATCTCGGGCCGAATTTTCCCAAACAAATTACAGATTTGATTTCCTCTCACAATTTCACCCAAATTTAGAAAAAAATCGTTCGAATCAGAGTTCCAAAAGTGAAGATATCGCTGATTTAAAATCAACCATTCTTGGGGGTGTTTGTGATGATAACGAGACTACAAAGTTCATATCTTTTCATAGGGTGTTGATATCTCTACCAGATTAGTGCCATTGGATAAATCATTTTAAGATTTTTGTTTTGGTATATTATATGTAGTGTTTTTAATGACTACTCCCTTTCAATGCTGCCACACCCTACCAGAAGAGGGATTTGTGGACCTCTATGGATTTCCGCACCTCTCCCCGTGGCTCTGATACCAAGATAAAATATGCGAAACAAACGCACGGTGAGGCTATACTCACTTCTCTATTATTCAATGAAGACTGATTACATTCTTAAATAGGAAAAGACTCTACTGAGTCGGTTACATGCAAAGCAAAGACAACTAGACTCTCAACTACGAACTGACTCTTAGCACTGACACTTGTAACTGGCGCTTACAAATGGCGCTTACTCCATTATTTCCAAGTTTAATCTAATCCGTTTTGCTCCCTTCTCAAATTTGTGGAAGTCCCTTTCATTGATATTATACTATAGTTTTTCGAATTTCTGATATTTTGCATGTATTTGTTGACAGGGCTTAAAGCTTATTGATCTATGGCTTTTAAGGAGCGTTGCTATTTTTAAAGAATGGTTTGGGTGATAGCTTGGAAAGTGTAATTAAAAAAAAAAAAAAAAAAAAACCTATTTTAAAAATGCTTAAAATTGTGTAAGTTTATAGTGGAAGATCTTGAATTTGGTTTAAGCATAATGTTTGTTTAATTTCTTTACTTTTACTACATACTGTAGTTGTTTATATTTACCTTTTGTGTTTGCATTGTTGACATGCCTTTCTCTTTCTTAGCTATCTTTACAATATAATGTTTAATTTGTAATTTATTAAACCCTAAAAAACAGGATTATTATAATACAAATAATAAACCTATAAATTTCATCAATGAATAACAATAAAATTTATTTTATTTTTCCCTCAACTCATAACAATTCAATTTATAAATCTACTAAATTAATAAGACATAACAATTCAATTTATAAATATACTAAATTTTAATAAGACCTTAATTTTCCATCTATGGATAACAATATCCAATAAATCAAAATTGGGTTGCCCAATCCATATGTCCTTTAAATGGTGCATTGGCTTAGCATTTCTGTCCGTTTACTTCTAATTTTGTAGTAATGAGTGGAAAAAATAGATGATGGTTATATTATAATAGACTTATTCAACTAAGGAGGATGATCTGTATTTTCAATATGCATTTTTGTTCGTTTACTTCTAAATTTGTGGTACTGAATGGAAAAAATAGATCATGGTTATATTTTAATATTTTAATGATATTGAAGTTCATTTAATTCTATCTTAGTAATAGTAAATTGAATTCAAAATATGAATAATAGTTTTTTTTTTGTTTGTTAATTTGTGCGAGATTCTTGGCTACGTGATTAACCTGTGGCTTGAGAAACTGTGACTCAGGAGCATTTAAGCCGTCAAAATCACCTGGGGATCGCACCCGGCCTGAGCCACACCAACCCTTAACATGGTTGGATTTTTTGTCCCCGCAGGTTTCGAACCGGTGACTTTAACATCACGGAGTGGCTTAACAACACACTCCGTCACCGACTGTCCTACACCTCAAAGACAAAATATGAATAATAGTTATTCGACTTATGAAACTACATTTAATTTGTTATAATATTAACATTAACATAAAATAATTATATGAATTTATATTGATTTTTAATTGTAATTGAAAATATAAAATATTAATTTATGTTAGAGTTAAGTTTATTAATATTATTAATAATATTTTATTAATAACCAAATTAATATATAATAATATTTTATTAAATTTATTAATAAAGTATTAATACTATTTTATTAATATTATTGTGATAATTATAATCATTAAATTTTTTATTAATAAAATATTATTAATACTTTATTGTTAATACACACAATACAACATTTAGAAATATTAAGTAATAATAATAAAAACAATAAACTTTATTATTAGTTATTATTAATACAAATAATTAATTATATTATAAAGGGGCTCTTTAAGAGTATATACATGTTTTTTTTTATATAATATAATGATTATTAATTAATATTAATACTTAATCATGTTAGAAATAATGTATTAATAATATATTAAGGTAGATGGTTGTTTAGATTTAGATTTGGGTTGTTAGGATTAGTGTTGTTAGGATTATTAGAATTATTAAAAATAATTAATATTACAAAGGGTATTAATTATTATTATTAGTTAATAAAAATAATAACTATTAATATTATTAATACTAATTTATTAATAACCACATTAATACATATCAATACTTTATTAAATTTATTAATAAAATATTATTAATGTTTTATTAATAGTAAAAATTATAGACATTACTAATAAAGCATTATTAATACATTGTTGTTATTATGCATGATACATTAATAATTAATAATTATTAAATAATAATAATAATAATAATAATTAACTATACTATTAGTTATTATAATATATATAATTAGTTTTATTATACAAATGATGCTTTAGACATATCTATGTATACTATACATAGATACCCTTTAAACAATAATTATTAATTAATATTAATAAGGTAGTTCTTTTAGATTCATCATATTGATTTTTTATTCATATGAAATAATATTAATAATTAATCTTAACAATATTGTGTTAATAATATACAAAGGTAAAATGGTTATTAGGGTAACTATTATAAGACAAACATCTATTTGTTTTAATGATTTGAAAATATGGTTTAATGTGTGTGTGGAATTTATTCTTTTTAGTATGTGGATTTTAATAAAAATTCTATATGTGTGTCTATGTGGAATTTAATGAAAGCGTTTTTATGGGTGGGAGACTTATTTCGCTAATTCTCCCACCCATGAAAAAAAATATATATATATATATATATATATATATATATATATATATATATATATATATATATATATATATATAGTCATAGTTTGTATCATGGTGCAATGTATACACTCTATAATCCATGTGTGGTCTACTTAAATGTCCTTATAAAAATAATAATTCATCCTCAAATTTCAAGTTGATTTGCTTTTAATGTCCTTAGAATGAGTATAAATCGGCATGTGCAAAGTATAAAAAAAGTCAACATGATTTCCTTTAATTTTTCTCGGAACAAATATAAGTCATCATCTATAACCCATAAATCAAGTAGATTTGTTATGAATGTTCTTACAATAGTATAACTCATGTCACATGAATTTTTGTCAATGTCTTTATAACAAGTATTAATTATTAAATGATTTATCATCAATGTTCTCAAAACCAATATAAATCAAGTAGATTTCCTATCAATGTCCTTAGAACAAGTATAATTCATCATCTACAAAGTTCAAGATGATTTGTTATCAATTTCTTTAGAACAAGTAAAAAACATCATCTATAATGTTAAAGATGAGGTTTTATCAATTTCCTTAGAACAAGTATGATTATAAGTTTATTTCTATGTAAAAGATCACTTCAGTTCAAAGTTCCAATCTTTATGACAAGGAAAAAACTTTGTTATATTTTCTTAAAAAACATGAAGAATTTGTTTTTTCCTTAATATGTGGAGCATGAAACAACCTTTTTATGTGACAAACATAACCCAATGTTGTACTATGAAAAGCAAAGTTGAAAGTTGCAATATGAAGAAAATAGTAATGTTGTAATGTGACCATTATAGCCCTGCTGTCACAATGTGATGAACATATCCCCATCATAGCTTTGTTGTCATCGTCAGATTTTGATAAACATAGTAACATCGCAATGTTACGAACCTAGCCCCATTTCCAGAATGTGACAAACATACAAGGATGATTTTAGGGACAAAATTTCTCTCATGGGCGAAATTAAGGGGCCTCCCAATTTTTATTGGGCAATTTTTTTGTATCGTAGTGGTTTTTTAAAACATTAATTCTTCGCCCCTAATTTATTTTAAAAGAAAAAACGTATAGAGGGTTAGCCCAGGTTTGTATGAGGGAGAGAGAAAAAAATATGTATTTAGCCCATCAAATTTGGAGTTGCAGTCTTGCATTCGCCCAATTTCCAGAAATATGAGAATTTCTGGTAACAATTTCGCCCTCCCATTTGGTTTTAATCAGGGTTTATGATTTAATTCGCTCCAATTTTGTCATATGAGAAACTTTAATCTTCTATTTGCTCGATTTCCAAAGAACAAGGGGATTTCTGGGAGCAATTTGGCCCTCCCATTTGGTATAAATCACACACGATTTCTTGATGGAGGGCATTCAGATGAGGGTATTGGAAAAATCACACACAATTTCTTGATGGAGGGCATTCAGATGAGGGTATTGGCAAGGTAGAGAAAAAACACGATTCTTGAATTTTTGATAGCGTCTGGATATCCTTCTCTATTCAATTCGGTAAGCAATTTGACCAAATTCATAACTTTAATTGTTTATGTGATTGTTGTTGGAGCCCATCCTTGCTTTCTGGAATATTTCAGTCTTCAAATTACTGAGTTTTCTTTGCCAGAAAAAGAAAATGAATGCTTGGAACAATTTTACAATCTCCTGCATAGCTATAGGGCAGGTTTTCTCTCTTGTACGTTGTAATATGTTAAAAAAATGGCTTATGAAACAAAATTGTTGGGGCTCTCCTCTTTTCTCCATTTGTTAGTTTCTTGACCCATGGGAGGCTCTTGAGATTCCTTGATTTTGGACCTATTATATGGTATACCAAACAAACCTTAGGTGAATCCCCCACTACCTTAATAAAGAGTTGTCGATAAGTAGGATTAGAAGGATCCCATTCATATCCTATTGTTACACATATTAGTTCTATACAAATCCTAGATCGAGTAGCAGAGGTGGCCAATGGCTTGTCATGCCTTGGATTTTGTTGTTTTATCATGGTATAGTTATAACTTATGTGGGGTTTTCTATTTGAAGATTTATGTTCTTTAATGAGAGTTCTCTCCTTCGATTAGATGTTGGTTTGGTTGAAATGGTCTTGTGATTACCATTTCATGAACTCTTAGCCTCTTTCAATGGTGTCATTTATTTGATCCTAGAGGAGTCAATCTTCTCGTTATTGTGGTGTTAATTATTTTGATTAATGGATAATTTGTTATTGTGCTTATGGAAATACATTGTTGTTCTCTTGTGTGTTCCATGTCCTAGTGTAGCAAGTGTGGCATACTGATCCCAAAAGAGAAGGATCCATATATAGGGTTGAACTTTATAATGTCCTATCACTGGGAAAAAATTAGACCATATAATTCATTTTTCTTTCCAGTGATATCGATCAATTGTGAGTAATCCTTTATCATCTTCTTATGTTGATTTATAATCCTTTATGAACTTATTTTTATTTATAGATCGATAGTATGACTAAGCACTTCAATGGGTGCAGTTCTTTATTAGTCATGAATAGATACAACATGTTTAGCATATGAAGTTTGAAACTGCTCTAGCTTCACTTGACCAAAATTCAACTTATTGGACAATGACCATACTTGCTTGACTATTTCATTGGTAGGAGAATTGAAATTTCTAAATGAGGCATCCACATAATGAACAATAGAAGCATATTCCCCTTTCATTTTGACAAAAAAATTGACTTGCTTTGGTAACTTTTCAGTATTTGAAGCAAGATGTCTTTGCATGATAAAATGGGTTCCTGGAAGATTTTGCAATCTCTGATTGATAGAAATATTTGCATTTGAATCTCCAGACTCAGATTTTGTTTCTATATCATTATGTATGTCAATTGCCATGAACTCCCCTTGTTTGACATCATGGAAAGTGGATAGCCAAGATACTCTTTGTAATATAGAAACTTGCAACCCACTTAAGAAATTTGATGTTTGTTGTAATAAGGTTTATTGGTGATGATATATGTTATACACACAAATAGTAATTGTTCATGAAAAATTGTGAGCATTCCACTCACTATATTTTTCATGCAATATGGCCAAGAAATACTAGATATCGCATGGATTTGCTAACAAGTTTAGAGTGCATTCAAAGAAAAGGAAAGTACTAATAATGGAGGTTTGAGATGAGAGGGAAAGTATGAGATTATTGAGGGCAAATGAAGACAAGATTAAACACCCAACTATGCTACACACCCAATGCAATCCATACAAACATAGTACACTAAGAAAACAAGATTATCTTCATAAAATTGAGCCTACCTATTTTGCATTGGATTGTGGCTCCATCATATTTGACTTTGATGAACCAATTGATTTTCCATCACTTGCTTTGAATCCATTTATTGGCACTGATGTTTGACCACAAGAGGCTAATTTATTTTCTTGAAATTGGCCCAACAAAATAACCGTATATCAAAGCACATTAAGGTTGCTTCAAAATGGACAAAATGAGGATGATGCTAGGGAAAACTTGAATGAAATATCTTCATGTCAAATATTGACCATTGGATCATAAAGGAGGGATAATATTATATCTTAGTTTCCCAAGAAAAAAATATCCAACCAGTATCTTAGGAAAGATGGTACACACCATTCACTTAATTTTTAGGCATTTGAAATAGTTTAACTTATTACATGGGTTATAATAGCTTGTATGTGTTCCAAGATAACCCTCCTATGCCTTTTGATCATGTACCAATTGCCTTGAATTTTCACCCATTCATCCACATATAATGACAAAGCTAATGCTTAACCTAAGGTTAAGACCAATCTGGTTTCCCTTAATTTGAATCTCGAGACTCAGAATCTGTTTCTATATCATTATGTATGTCAATAGCCATGAACTCCCCTTGTTTGACATCATGGAGAGTGGATAGCCAAGATACTCTTTATAATATAGAAACATGTAGCCCTGTTGTGGGGAAATTATACCCTACGGACTAATAAGCTAGGGCTTAAAGTTGCATGCAGATCATGGCCCATAAGAAATTACTTTTAACCTTCTACCCCAAACCTAAACCCCTTTTTCACATGCAAACATGGAAAGAACCAACTAACCTTTTTATTGACGGTTGGTGTAGATCCTCCGTTGCGCTTTATCTCCTTGCTTCTGCTGCTCCTTCCAAAAAACAATCCTGCAATCAAGACAAAACTACGCATGCATGCTATTGTTCTACCTAAGGGTTAGAGATTAAGCATAAATCAAATAAAATATATATCACTCGTGCATTGGGACGGGAAAAGTATTCTTTTATTAATATCAAGATGAATCAACTTACAATAATGATAGAGACCGGCCACCGTTCCTCGATCCTGATCTTGGGTTCCTCCTCTTCTTTGTCCTCCAACTACTTTTCTTGAATTCTCCTAAAGCTCGAGGAAAGGCTAAAGGGTTGGACAAAATGGATTCGACAATTGGGCAGAGTTTCTTTGATATGATTTTCCTTCTCCAAATAGTACCCCTACCCCTTCTTTTATAGGCTAGAAGGAGCTAGGGTTTTGGCCGAACTCTTGGCCATGCATGGCTGGGAGTTCCAGTTAACTGACCCAAATCTTTTCATTCCGTCGGCAACTTTCCTGATTTTTTTCTTTGTTAGGTAAACTCGGGCTGTAGTGGGCCAGCCAGCGTTCCAACGCATGCAGTATACGGCCTGCCAGCGTTCCAACGCGCCCAGTAATGGGTTAGGGCACGAGTTACTTGATTTGAGAGGTTTTTAAAGAGTTTGTTCAGCATGGCTTTGGCAATGAAGGGAAATGAGTTGGCCTGATGCCAGGTAAGCATGGATGCTGCAATTTAGGGTTATAACAGATGCCCCCTAATGTGTGAGGTCAGAAGAGAATCTGATGGCCGAAATACATTACCAATTCTTTACCAATCTGTACTGATATGATGAATGAGTGAGCCCAGGAATCAGGAATCAGGGGGTGTCGTCTACAAAAAAATATCAAATGTCTCACTGAGGCAAGCATACCCATGCTCGGGATAAATCATAACCATGGCTACCAATCAAATACACTATAGATCCATGTCAAATAACTATAAAGAGTAGCCGCGAACAATACACAGCGGAGCTACGTCTCGAAATCAGAAAGATATACATAGAAAGTATCCATCTCTCAGAAGCTAATGCGGCCTGAGGGATATACTTCAGAGCTCGAGCAACAACTTCAAAATATTCTAAACTCAGGTAGGAGTGTAATATGAGTGTACGACTGCACTACCCAGAGGTCTTCGACGGCTCGTCGGTTGTGGACTTGATAATCTTGATGATCGGACTGAAGGCTTCAGTGATTTCGAACAAAGACTTGATTGGATGTTCAGGATGGCCGGGTATGCGGACAAGAGACATATTGCAGAGGGGCCGACTCAGGATAAGTAATAAACTTCCCTTGGACAATAGCACGACAAGTGATAAGACTCAGGCAACATATCTGTTAATCATAAGTCTACGAAGCAGGAGGCAACACAAACTCTCCATATGTTTGGAAGAGTAACCAAACGGTGGAGGACGCAACTCAATATAGTGAGCAAAGATTCCTAAGGTCGTACTACATCCCATAGTCTGATGAACCAAATGGACAGATGTGCTTTATCCAAGGGCGACTCATGATGCTGCCAATAAAGAAAATACTCTTCCCATCCTCTTTTTGGGGTATATTTGATTTTTTTTGTTCTTTTTTGTTGATTTGGAAAAAAGAATAAAGGAATATTACGTCACAATGGAGGAACGAGCACAACAAACATACAAGCTCAAGGCACAAGGACAAGACTGATGTTCTAGGAAATGATACTCGGGAAAAATCCTCCAATGGCCAAAGGTGTTAAGACGCAAAGGCAAACTGTTACTTGGTTGATGGGTAAAGGATGCAAATGTGGTTGATAGAACACACAATGGTAACGCCCTTCGATGTAAGTTTAACGATCCCAGAGAAGGGAAGCTCGGTGATTTTTCATATTTAGAGTCTGAAAAAGCATAAAAGGAAACTCCATTGGGGCACCTTTTTCGACAATAGTCTAATCGGTTCGAAAAAGGGGTAAACTAGCACCGACTAGAAGTCAATTCAAAACCATTTTAATGAGTGTGACAAGGACAAGATCACTCGGCTATTTTTTCAATTTTAAGGAGTCTGAAAAAAGCTTAACTATGGACTCCGTCATGAATGTTTTTCTGGACCGTTTTAACGAGTGTGAAAGAATAAGGTCACTCGGCAATCTTTTCAATTTTAGGGAGTCTGAAAAGAGATTAACTATGGACTCCGGGGGGGGTTTCTTTTTTGTAAATTTAGTCCCTCAGGCCCGAAAAAGGAATAAAATCATACCTGAGGATACTCTTCTAAAGAATTGGAATTCGATAGAGTATTCCTTTGTTCGTACAATTGACCGTCCAGACTGAAAAAGGGGTAAACTACCGTCGGATGGATGTGACTTCAAATTTCAGTTTAACGAGCGTGAAAGGTCACAAGATCGCTCGGCTAATCATATTTTGGTAATACTTTGGGGAAATTATACCCTATGGCGACATGGTGGTGGAAGGACTACAGAGGCCTTCAACGACGACTTTTTTGCGTGGCTGTCGCGACAGATCCCAGCTATCGAGGATTACCCATATGCAGGGATTGACTTTTCCAGAGATCCAGCTATACCAGTGCCTCTCGATGAGGAGCGAGGGGAGATGGGTAAGTCTCCACCTGTACATTTTTTTTTGTTTGCATATGTAATTTTTATGTCTTTTTTGATATATATATCATGTTTGTGTATAACAGAGTTTTGATGGGTGAACATTGTGTTGCGTGTAGATGTGGGACCCGTGCGACCTGTCGATTATGCACGGAATAGGCGCCGCCCACGGCCAGAGGCCGCAGCTGCTGCTGCCGGGGGAGTAGCAGTAGCAGGGAACCTCCCAGCAGGGGAGGCCGAGAGGGTTCTTAGGCGGATTGAGCGGAACTTCACTGCGCTCACTCACACAGTTCCCATGGCAGAGATAGAGGACTTGTTGCCCTTTTTGCAGACTCATATTGTGGGGGTACCTCAGACATGGGTCTGATTGTTTAGACGTTTAGGTCAGGCTGTTTTTGAGTATAACAGGGCTCACAGGCCCTGAACAGACTTGTAGACTTTTATGTGCCACGAGCACTGACATGTATATATTTTTTGAGGGCATAAGCCCTGGTGACTCGTTATGGTTCCCACTTTTTGAGGCTCTTGCGCCCACTTATGTACTCTGAGGATTTTATGATGTTTATATATGGTTTTTATTTCTTTTCTGTGTCTTTATGAATTATGTGTGCAAAAATGTATTTTCATGTGTATGATCATGATCTTTTTATGTGTGAGCAAGATGCCAATCTAAAATGTTATTAGCTAGAGTATCCGTGATTTGATTTAGACTCCTAGGAACATGAAAATATGTAATATAATCAAAGTTGCGTTCCAAGAGACGTACCCTAAGGAATCGTCGGGGTAAAGTTGGGTCATGCACCCGGTATATTCTGTTTAGCTACGACACAACCAGTTGAGCATCTAGATAGACCCGGAGACGAGAGATACCCAATGACAAAGCATCACGAAGCAACTCAATAACTGCGCTATACTCAACAACATTTTTTGTGGTGTCACCTAAGCATATTCCTCCGGAAGATAACAACTGACCCTGTGGTGTAAAGATTACCCAAGCTGCAGAGGCAAGCCTCTGCGTGCGTAGACTAGCACCGTCCGCATACCCAATGAACACTTCGGACTCACTTGACATTTGCCATAGTGACAAAAGATAACATTCATGACACGTCCATGACACGTTTTTCAAAAGAAATGTAAAAAAGTAATAGCACAAAGACTATACATATGTTACAAAAAGTTACCCACAGTGACCGTTCTATGAGTAATACTTCTTGAGGTAGAGCCCATTTCTAGGTTCTGCCAAAGCATTCCCTTCAAAATCGACCAGACGATAAGCACCCTTCTTTAAAACCTCCTTAACAATGAAGGGTCCGAACCACATGGGTTTGAACTTTCCTGCCCCCACGGGGTCCTTATCTTGGTCGTAAACCAAGACAAGGTCACCCTCAAAAAAAATCTGAGGACGAACAGACCTATCATATTGACACTTAACCTTATGTTTATGAGCCTCGTTGGCCAGAGCCACATCGCGACGATGTTCATCAAGTTTCTCAAGGTGTACTAACCATTCTTCAAGTGGAGAAGTGTCTGGCAATAACTGTACTGCCAATTTCAGAGACGGAATTTGACATTCGATGGGTAAGACTGCCTCTAGCCCGTAAATGAGTTGGAAAGGTGAGAAACCAGTTGCAGTCTTGAATGATGTTCAGTAAGCCCATAATGTCGAGTATAACATCAAATGCCAGTTGGATTTCGCTGAGTTGATGGTTCACTGTATCATTTTCTTAAGAGTTTTATTAACAGCTTCCACCTTCCCATTGGCTTGGGGGTAGTAAGGTGAGGAGTGTTCTTGCCATAACCCAAGCTTTGATGTTAACTCGGACATCATTTGGTTCTGAAAGTGACTGCCATGGTCAGTGAAAATCTCTCTCGGGACTCCGAACCGTGCTATAATCTGGTTAAATAAGAAGAGAGATGCAGTCTCTCCATCATCTTTGAACATCGGCATAGCTTCGACCCACTTAGAGAAGTAGTCGATAGCTACAATGATATAGAGGTGCCCCCTTGCTGATGGGGGGTTGAAAGTACTGTAATCAATCCCCCAGTTAGTGAAGGGACCGATGGTGATAACATGAAACATAGGAGCTGGATGTGCCCTCATCTTCCGTGAGAAGATTTGGCATGGATGGCACTTCTTGACCGACTCGATACAATCTTTAATAAGTGTGGGCCAGAAGTAACCTGCTCGTAAAATCTTTTGGGTTGTTTCCAACCCGGACAAGTGACCGCCACAAGCTCCTATATGACAATCGTTGAGCACTATGACAGCCTCCTCATGAATGAGACATCGGCACAAGATACAGTCTACACCTCGCCGATACAACGTATCATTGAGTATAAGATAGTTCTTATCCTGATGGCGTATTCGCCGACGGTCATCACGAGAAGCAGAGGTGGGGCACTTCAAAGTTTGGAGATAGATTAGTATATCTCTGTACCAGGGGTTTGACGATTCAATCAAAAACATATCCCCCCTAGATAGGCGATTCTTCAGGCACAACGTCACCTGACTCAACTGGAAGCTCCGAAATAAGTTCTGCGAAGACCAGTGACTTCTTGGACTTGGATGAAACGAAGTCTAAGTCAAATTCTTGGAGGATTACCATCCATCTACTGATTTTTCTGCCGATGACTCGTCGTGTCAACATGTACTGGAATGGATTCACGACAGCTACAACGGTGGTCTTGCGAAACAAAACATAGTGACGGAACCATTGAACAACATGAATTGTTTCCAATGCAAGTTTTTTGAGATGAGTATAATTAAGTTCCGGTCCTACGAGGCCTGGGATCAGGTAATAGATCACGTATTCAGAAAATGAATCATCTTTCTGAACTAAAACAATGCCTATGGTTGACTTTGCGGCAGCCAGATATAATAGGAAATCCTTGTTATAATTCGGTGGCCATAGTAGGGGTGTGGTTGTAAGGGCGTGTTTCAATGCATCGAAAGAGCGTTGCGCTTCTTCGTCCCAGAAAAAGGGAACATATTTCTTCAGTAAACGCATGAAGCCCTTGGTGATTTCGGCATAGTTGGCGATGAAGCATCGTAATAAGTTTGCCTTGCCTTGAAGACTCTGAAGTTGTAATATTCTGTGTGGGGGGGGGAAACTGGACTATTGCCTCCACCTTAAGAGGATTGACCATGATCCCTATTGTTGAAATGATGAAACCTAACAAACGTCCTGATGTGACGCAAAAGCTGCACTTGTTGGGATTCAAGCGAATCCGGAAGTAGCGGCAACGTTCGAAGATGAGTCTGAGGTGTGTAGGATGATCTTTTCGCTTGCGAGAGCGTGATGCTAAATCATCTAGATAGGCCTCGACTATATGTTTGAGGTCGTGAAACGCGAAAGACATGGCCCGTTGGAAAGTGGCTACAACATTCTTGAGACCAAAAGGCATTTTTCGATAGGAAAATGTACCCCACAGACAAATGAATGTTGTTTTGTGTTGGTCCTCAGGGTTGATTTGGATTTGGTTATAGCCCGAAAAACCATCCATAAATGAAAAGGCTTCACAACCGACGCACTCATCAATGATCTGGTCGATGAATGGGGTTGGATAATTATCTTTTGGACATGCCTTGTTCAAATCACGAAAATCGGTACAGACACGAATCGTGCCTTGTTTTTTATCTACCGGCACAGGGTTTGACACCCATTGAGTCAAGTGAATAGGGTATATGAACCCTGCCTTAAGAAATTTCTCAACCTCAACTTTGATGGCTGCTGCTTTCCTAGGATTTACTGGACGAAGTTTCTATCAAACAGGCTTAGCATCAGGATACGTAGTGATCTCATGTTCAACTATTTTTGGATCGATGCCTGGCATTTCCTCATAAGACCAGGAAAAAACGTCGCGAAATTCTTTAAAAAGATCCGTGTAAATCTGAATCTCTTCGGGGGAGAGATCCGCTCCGACGAAGACATTCTCCACGATGCTAGGGGTTCGAGAGATATTGATCGGTATCGTGGCAGCGATAGTCTCCATATTTCCCTCAACATAAATATCCTATGTAGCTAAGAGGTTAATGGGACAAGGCTGATCTCCCGTCATGGTGATAGTGAATTATCCTACCTCGATTCGGTGTAACTCTGGGAGGAAATATGATCTATGATGAAGATCTTCCCAGGGTTTGTCCGAACCAGTCATTTCTTCGATTATTGCTTCGTCAGAAGGCAAGACTAAATCTAACGAATTGGTGTTGGCAAGAGAATCCTGAGCCCAGATAGGCTCAAGAAGTGGATCCAACTTTTGTGCAGAAGTCGGATCAGGAATAGCTGAAGCTTGTTGAACCAAAGAGTACGCTACTTCAGCAGCCGACAAGGGCGTGGCCATGCCAGCGTGCCCTGTCTCATCCATCGTGGTTGATGGGGAAGGAAGAGTCCACGGATCCTGAAAGTAAGTCGTGCGAAACGATTAAACATGAAGGATCTCAGCCTTGTGGTGAGTCGATATAAACTGGACATCGCCATGAGGAGGTGGGTAATCGAAAGTACCCATCAAAGATGGGCACAAGCCAATTCCGACGTTGACGACACCGGCTTGAGGATTATTAACCATGGGAACCATGGATGCCCCCAAGGTTGGGTCAGGTCGAGAGAAGGACAACTGATCAATGGTCATTATCCGGCCTTCATGTGGAAACAATAAGACTCGGAAGATTGTGGCGACCACTGCTTGCATTGCATAAGTCCAACTACGACCTAACAATAGATTGTAGTCGATGGGGGCATCAACTACCTCTACTTCGACGCACACGGTCTTCCCCCCCTAACTGCACAGGGAAAGAAGGAATGATGCCATGCAGTCAGAAAGAACGACCATTGAACGCAGTGAGGAGAGTAGGTGACAGAGACAACTCAGGTTGACCAATGGATTTCCAACATGCTAACGACATAACGCAAGTCGAAGCGCCCTCATCTACCACCGTGCGGAAGATATTTCGTGTAAAAGTTTTCGTGGGATGAGCCACTACTATCTGAAATGCGACGTGGTAAGGAAAATGAGGTTTCAAGTCATTCGTATCTAACATGATGGTACCTAGGTTACAAGTCTCAGTAGAGCCTAAAGTAGTCAACAAGGCTTTCCTCTGAGCAGGGAAACTTTGGAGGACCTCCAAAGCAGACATAGCACAAGGGGTTTGGGATAAATCTTCCACCACAGAGTAGTTCTGGGTGGCCCTTGTGTTTGGATTGTGAGAAGCTCGCTTGAACGCACCTTTTGGAATGCATGTCATTGTTTCACCCAACATATTCTCGATCTGTAGAGGAAGAGATGGGATCTCGGCTTCTTTTCCCTTCTCAGAGGCGCTTGGTTTTCTATAGTTGTGTGCTCTAGTCATTATGAAAGCATCACTTTTAATCATATATACGTTCGTGGAAGATGAATTGTTTGGGGGAGGGCAGTTTTCTTGGCTGCCCATCTCGGCACTTGGAGAGGCTTGAGTTAAATTTTTCCCATGCTGAAAGGGATTAGTCAAAATGACTTGTTGTTGCTGTGTCACAAACTTTTGGGCCTCTGCAAATCGAGGGCATAGGTGGGTTGGGTGGTCTTCCGCACATAGTTTGCATGGATACCTCGCCTTCCTCTTTTCTGTGGTGCCCTCACCAGCATTATCATTTGGCTTTTTATCCCCCTTACTCTTATTGCATTGTTTTTTCTTCCCTTCGGGCTGCTGGTTGGCCTTTGGGTTAGTCGTCTGTACGAAGTGTACTTCCAACGTTTGAGTAGGAGGAGCAGCCAAAGTAGTAGTCTGGCTGGCCGCTGAGTGTTGTATAGATAACTGCTGCAATTGTTTTGTCAATTGCTCAACTGGCTTAGTTTGTGTTGAACCAACGATACCATCGGCATGTGGTCCGGCTCTCTGTCTGGTTTTATCCAGTATTGACCATGGTGCATCCGACAGGATGTTGTACAGTAAACCAGACTGAGAATAGATAAGCTCAAACTGTTGAGCCCTCATGATGGCATCTTCCTCGGAGAAAACCCCTGAAGTCGCGACGTCTTTGGATAACTGCGGAACTAAAGACTTAAGGAACCACTCAAGCAGGAATGCTGGTGGGACGGGTACCTTGATAAGACTCTTTCGGCGTCGCCACTCTCGGATATGATCTGAGATATGGTCCGTTGTCGTCTGCTCGAAATTGGCTAGCAACTCTGTGCCGGCGTCATATCTCACAGGTAACTGGAAATGGTTAAGGAAGGTCATCGCCAGTTCACCAAAAGAAGAATATCGTGAACGATCAAGCTCTATGTACCATTTCACGGCACTCCCAATAAGAGTGCGTTGAAACAATCACAACTGGACGGAGTCATCTTTCAGTGAATTAGATGAACACCAAAGGTGGAAAGTAGTCACGTGATTACCTGGATCTTCGTTAGCCTTGGCCTTGAACTTTGGGATGTCCGAAGGCAACTTCGTCGGCATAGGAGGCCAACGCGGATCGTGACAGATAGGATCATTTAACAACCGTGTCAAATCGGGAAAGTGTAGCGTTGCCAGGAAAGGTAGTTTGGGTTGTTGTTGATAGCCTGGATAAAAGGGTCATGGAGTGTGACTGGCAAAAACGGTGACGAACCTACCGGCTGAGTTTGTGCAGGTGTTCCTTGACTCCCGGCTCCAAGTGAACTTGTGTGTGTAGGTTTCCTGATGGACTGCCGATGCATACCACCAAGCGAAGGGGACGAAGGAGGGATATGACCTCCAGCGTAAGGAAAAGCGTTGAAAGGGACAGGAACGCCCCCAAGTTGACCCTGCAAAGGAGCGTTAGAGCTCCCTGCCCCCAGACCCAAAGACTATAAAGTGGAGTAAGTGAGTGCAGGACTGGTACCTGAACTAGGCATACCGTATGAAAACGGAGGGCCTGTCGCACTAGGTGTGTAAGGAGATGTGGTCACCGCGATAGATGGGGTCGGTCCACTGTGCGACATAGTTGCGGCCGAGACCATGGTGGCCTAGACCGTCGACAAAGGCAAGTTAGGAGAAGCTTCTCCTGTGGTAGCAACAGTGATGGGAACGAAAGAAATCCCAGAAGAAGTAACAGAGTTTGGTTCCATAACTGGGTTAGGTGCTGATAAGCGTTCGTAAAATTGAATTGGCACAATAATGTCTGGCCAAGTACCAGTGTTTGAGGTTTCAACCGATCCAAGATTGGCGGTTGATTCCCCAGTGGAGTCACCAATTCTGTTATGGGAAAATTGTACCCTACGGACTAACAAGCTAGGGCTTAAAATTGCATGCAGATCATGAGCCATAAGAAATTACTTTTAACCTTCTACCCCAAACCTAAACCCCTTTTTCACATGCAAACATGGAAAGAACCAACTAACCTTTTTATCGACGGTTGGTGTAGATCCTCCATTGCACTTTATCTCCTTGCTTCTGCTGCTCCTTCCAAAAAGCGATCATGCAATCAAGACAAAACTACACATGCATGCTATTGTTCTACCTAAGGGTTAGAGATTAAGCATAAATCAAATAAAATATATATCACTTGTGCATTGGGACGGGAAAAGTATTCTTTTATTAATCTCAAGATGAATCAACTTACAATAATGATAGAGACCGGCCACCGTTCCTTGATCCTAATCCTGGGTTCCTCCTCTTTTTTGTCCTCCAACTGCTTTGCTTGAATTCTCCTAAAGCTTGAGGAAAGGCTAAAGGGTTGGGACAAAACGTATTCGACAATTGGGCAGAGTTTCTTTGCTATGATTTTCCTCCTCCAAATAGTACCCCTACCCCTTCTTTTATAGGCTAGAAGGAGCTAGGGTTTTGGGTGAACTCTCGGCCATGCATGGCTAGGAGTTCTAGTTAACTGACCCAAAGCTTTTCGTTCGGTCGGCAACTTTCCTGATTTTTTTCTTTGTTAGGTAAATGCGGGCTGTAGTGGGCCAGCCAGCATTCCAACGCGTGTAGTATATGACCTGCCAACATTCCAACGTGCCCAGTAATGGGTTAGGGCACGGGTTACTTGATTTGAGAGGTTTTTAAAGAGTTTGTTCAGCATGGCTTTGGCAATGAAGGGCAATGAGTTGGCCTGATGCCAGGTAAGCATGGATGGTGTAATTTAGGGTTATAACAAGCCCACTTAATTTTTTGTTTGTTTGTTGTAATAAGGTTTATTGGTGATGATATATGTTATACACACAAATAACAACTGTTCATGCAAATTTGTGAGCATTCCACTCACTATATTTTTCATGCAATATGGCAAAGAAAGACTAGTTATTGCATGGATTCACTAACAAGTTTAGAGTGCATTCAAAGAAAAGGAAAGTACTAATAATGGAGGTTTGTGATGAGGGGGAAAGGATGAGCTTATTGAGGGTAAATGAAGACAATATTAAACACCCAACTATGCTATAGACCCAATGCAATCCACACAAACATAGTACAATAAGAAAACAAGCTTATCTTCAGAAAATCGAGCCTACTTGTCTTGCATTGGATTGTGTCTCCATTGAATTTGAATTTGATGAAATAATTGATTTTACATCACTTTATTTGAATCCATTTCTTGGCACCGATGTTTGACCCCAAGAGGATAATTTATTTTCTTTAAATTGGCCCAACAAAATCACCCTAGATCAAAGCACATGAAGGTTGCTTTGAAATGGAAAAAATGAGGATGATTCTAGGGAAAACTTGAATGAAATATCTTCATGTGAAATATCAACCATTGGATCACAAAGGAGGAATAATATTATATCTTAGTTTCCTAAGAAAAACATAGCTAACCAATATCTTAGGAAAGATGGTACACACCATTCACTTAATTTTTAGGGATTTGCAATAGTTTAACTTATTTCATGGGTTATAATAGCTTGTATGTGTTCCAATATAACCCTCCTATGCCTTATGATCATGTATCAATTTCCTTGAATTATCACCCATTCAACCACATAAATGACAAAGCCAATGCTTAGCCTAAGGTTAAGACCAATTTTGGTTTCCCTTAATTGTAACTGGTACATGAACATGGATCACTAACTTTATCTTGTTTGTAGGTGGGTACCATAAAGATGGCTAGATTAAGTCACAATAATGACAATATTGTTAACCAAACTAGCTAAAGAAAGCCAACATTCATTCACTAGGTTGCAACTTGTAGGGACAAAAATACACAAGCATCCACATCCACAAGCATACTGCACAAGGAATAATTCTTGTCTAGCAGAGGAATGATCCTTGAAAAGTGATTCCTATATATAATTGTTGATGGCACTCCACGAAGATATCCAAAAAGGTGAATCTAGAGTCTGAATTTTATGTAATAGTTATTTCAAAGAGCCACTAGGGGCACATGTGAGAGGATGTTGGATTAAGTCCGTACCCCATATAGTTGTTTTTTGATGGTCAATTCTTTCTATCAGTAGTTGTGTAAAAAATAAAACCTATATTACCTTTCAAAAATAAACAAGCACCCACATACACAATAATTATTCCTTTGTCACGATCTGTATACCATCCCTTGAGTTTACTATGCTTGCCTACTACCTAGACTACTCGTCAGTGTTTAAATGATAAATTGTTCGTTTGATGTACGATTAGATTCATTCCAAAGGAATATTAAAGTGGATTCATGGATATATATCCACTATAAACAGGTTTTGAAATGAATTTGAAATAATATGTCAAACATGCTAAGAAACA
>ML786147.1:90537-159317 GCA_009831015.1 Picea engelmannii | reverse complement strand
CTGAGAAAATCAAGCCATGAACAAAGTAGGAATTCTGAAACCAATCTCCTTGGTATCAATTATAGGGTACAAAATATGAATCTACATTTTGTATCTAAATATGGCAACAACTACTACTACAAAGGAAAAAATTCCAGCATCAAGAAAATCCACAACATGTTCTTCATGTAAACTGAGTAATTCAATAAACTAGAGTCTAGAATTTTTCAATTTGAAAGGCAAAGCAGTTTCCATAGCAACCATTTAATTTGCCATAATTTATTAGTTTTGGTTGAATCTCAGATACAAAATTTTCATCCTCATTTGAAAGTCTCGGTGGTATCTTCTTGTTTTCAAAACATGCTTGAAATCCTTTCACTGCAACCAGTCCCACTGCTCAGTGGATTTTCTCCCTTAGCTTTGTGTTAAATTTGGACAACAACTAGAAAGTCAGTTAAATTTTTCTTTCACAGAGCCTTTTGCGGCTAGATTCAACAACAACCAATTACCATCAATATATTTGTCCCCACACTTTCCCACTTCCAAGTAGATGGAAACTATAATAGAGAAGATATTTTCAGAACAATATTTTCATATGATTAAACAAAAAATTATGTATACAACAAAGAACCAAAAAGTATAAAGTAAGTGAAAACTTAGCAATTTTACTAAAGGCCCATAGGCAACTAGTTACCAAGAAATGCCAAAACAATGTTGAAGATCAAGATCCTGGATACCCTCACAATCCAGTCCAAAAGCATTTATGAATAAGATACAAGGGTCTAGGCATACATATTCACTTGGAAGGATGGTTGGATTTTGACATTAACTAGTACTATATCACTACAAAGGAATATATTTACAACCATTCACAAGAACCAAGGTTCAAACACAAACTGAAGAAAACTCACGTACAACCTAAAGTAACATAATTACAATCATGTTTCTGTCTTCCCATGCCCATATACATAGAGTCATTGATTGACAAAATTCTATAAAAAGTCAGAAAGAGTTAGTTGCATGTACAAGGTATAACACTTATCAAATGCACTTCAAGTGGCAGTGGTTTTAAATATTTCACTAGGAGTACAAGAATTGTAGAGATTGGTGATAAAAAATACAGAGCGTCTCTTTCTCAAGGAGATAATGGAATTTCCTATTGTAGTTTCGAAGTGTTTCACAGACAATTATGCCTATGATTAATCCTATATTTCACACACCCAAATAACACATAAACGAACACACTCTTTCTAATTCCAAAAGCATGGCTTTCTGAAAAATTCAAAGCACCAAAACCTGAGATTTTGACTTTTGTGCACCTTGAGTTGAATGATCAAGCTAGATAACACAAGTAATACCATATGGATTTTAAGTTAGGTCTGAGCATTTGTCTCATTCATCGACATATGTGTTAGTCTAGTGACAAACAACAAATTTTTAGTTTGGTGAGGTTTTGGAATGCATCTTATAAGGAATTTCCAAAAGATATACTATACAATGAGAATATTAAAAGAAAGTCACTTCAAAGTTCAATCATTGTAATACAACTCCATCAAAAGTATAAAAATTACAATTTCTGGACTACATTAATAGTCTAATAAGTTTTAGTCTATTCCAAATGCAGTTCAATCTCTAATCCTGCACTCATTTTTGAAAATAATTTGAATCTATTACTTCCAAGACACTACAAAAATTGTGGCATCGAATTTTTTAGCATGGTGCATGTTTAATGCAACTAAATAGTCAGGTATCATTTTATGATTATTATAGGTATCGAGGGTAGCATGAATAGGGAGATTCTCCAACCAACCTGTTCTACATATCTGACAACTAGAAGGATGATGAACTAGTCAAGGTCTGAGCAATTAATAAAAACATATTGAAATCCCTTTTTATTTTGTATTGCAACAAAACATGGTTCACTGTCAACTCGTTAAAGGTCGTCATTTAGGTACTCTATTCTTTTCAGTTCTGAAATTGTTGACACATTCAAATTTTACAAGGAAACAAACTCTGAATAATGCTACCAGGATTAACTTTTATTTGAAGCACCCAATAGTAAAAAAGCAAACTGAAAGAGCATAACAACATCTACATTTCATTTTCAATGATACGGTTTTCACAAAAGTAGCTAGAGAAGGGGATTTTGTCTTAACTTACCATAAGAAAACACACAGAGCATTGGTCGTGTGAAGAGATATGGAGGATAATTAAGAATAACTGTTTTAAAAATATTTTTTTTAGGAGGTAGTCTTGAATGATTGAATTTTATGTTTGTATATATATCAGGAGAAAGAGAGATCCCAATGTCAAATAAGAAATTCCATTGCTTCCCTACTATATTCCTTTATTGCAATATGAAGACATTTACTAGATATATATTTGCTTGGGAATTTCATCAAGGATTTTGGTAATCCAGCCCCAAATAAATTAATCAAACTAACCCAGAAAAATGTTAGGTGGAAACATATTTCATCACTAATTTTAATTTTCGAGTCATAAATATTGTCATTGTTCATGCTTTCCCATAAGTCTGGTATGTTTCATTTAAGACTCGTGAATAGTTATCGTCTAATAAAGAAGGAGAAAAAAAATAGATTTTCAGAGAGGATTACAGGTAGGAGAATCACAAATTTACAAGAATTGAAACAAAGATACATTCCTATCAACATTTTTAACCAGAATCCATATTTTATATTGATAATTTTTGCTTTGAATTTCAAATTTGAAAATGGTTAAGGGTTCAAGATAGCATAAGATAGGTGATTTAGACCCCCTCACCTTTCCCCTCTTGTGGTATCATAACCCCTGTAGGTATTCAAGCTCATCTAATCTTCATCTTCACCTGTAGGTGTTCTATTGACAACTGATGTTGCAAAAAGATGTGTTTACATATTCCCGGTGTTAGAATTGTCATTCACAATCAACTACCACATTAACTACCACATTTTGCAGAGGTTAGTTTGAAAAGGAATGCTTATGATTTTGTAGTCATTCATTTTGCAGCTAAATTAGTTACTGACAACTTTTATAAATGTTAAATCTGTGGTCTCCAATGTAGTTAGTGGAGGATGAGAGAATGTTTAGTGCACTATCATTCTTTAAGTTGAAGTTGAAGAACAAGCTTGAAGAAAAATCATTACATAGTTTTTGTTAATAATGAATATGTTATGGAGGGTTTCATGTAACTAAGAAAGAGGTATGCTTATTGGTGTTGGTATCACATGGAAAAACTAGCTTTCTATATAATTTTGGGAGTTGGTATGTAGTAGGATCCATGAGTGAAAGACATTGCATGCACTTCCCTTAATGGGATTAAAATGCGTGATAATACTTTCACTGTGCACCATGCTACTATCAGGTATATATATACCTGATGGCATCGACATCTCTTTTTGTTCATGCGTAGTTATGGCAGTCTAACCGAGACTATCATCATTGTCATCATGCAATGACTTAATTGTTTCACATTTCTTATCTCCTAAAGTTTTTTTCACATAAGAATACCTTTATATAAATAATGACCATGATATTAATATTTTTGTGCCTAGACGTTGTTGGTTCTAACATTTGTTTAAATACCACTATTTCTTGTTGTCAATTTCTCATAAGCGTGTTTTTTACATCATGTACATATGTTTACCATTTTAAGAGACTCTACTTGTTGTTTAACAATTTGACAAGCTATGCTTTGCTTTGTATATATGTATATTCTTCTTGTTTGCATGATATTTAGATGACATATAGATTCATATGTTCTAACAATGTATTTCTAATTTGGTCTTAGGTTGGGTAACTAGGTAGACATATCATGAATCATTTCTCTTTATTAAGTTATTTAAAATATTCTATAGAAGGGGAACATGGAATTGAAAATATTTTACTCCAATAAAATCCATACATGTAATTGGTGCGATATATAAAGCTCTAGTCTCATTGGTGTGGGGTGTACAAAGCTCTAGATGTCATTGGTGGGGTATACTAATCCTTTTGACAAAACTTTTTCAATGTTTTTCTCATAGAAAGACTTTTAATGGAAGTTGGGGAACCCATTAGTGGAAATTATAATCACATGCCTCGAGGGGATTGGAATCCTAGTGTCCACTTAACCCACCACCCCCTTGGCAAATCACAATTTTTTATAAGCGAATAGGTGAACGGTAGAAAACACAATAAGAACCCTAGAAAACACAACCCTTGATGCTTGCAACATTGTTTCGAGGAGGGAAAAATTATGTTTCTTTTCAAAACATGTAAAATGAGTATATTATGGTTTAATGAATATATTTTCCTATTATTATATATGGTTTTATACTTTATCAAAAAATTCACCAAGACTTCGTAATGTTTTATATTTAGTAAAAGATTCACCAAGATTTTACAAGATTTTATAATTTAGTGAAAGATTCACCAATATCTTACAAGATTTTATAATTTAGTGAAATATTCGTCAATATTTTACAATATTAAATAATTGATTAAAAGATTTGCCAAAAAATTATACATACATATTATATTATTGATAAAATAGCCTTCAAATTTTCATATGTATCATGGCAATTCACCCATTTATTATACATATAAATTTAGGGGGGGTTCTTAAAATCACCCCTGCAAACATAGCTTCGTCGTCGCAAAGTGATGAAAAATCACTATTGTCACAATGTGACGTGACACAAATATCCTAACGTCATAATGTGAGAAACATTTCAAATTGTCGCAGTTTGACAAACATATGCCTCCTCATCGCAATGTGACACAAATATCCTAACGTCACAATGTGAGAAACATTTATAAATGTCGCAATATGAAAAACATAACCCATTGTCCCAATTTGACATACACAGCCTAATGTCGCAATGTGACAAACATAGCCCGATGTTGCAATGAGATGACTATTCCTTGACGCTTCATTGTCACGAACATAACCCACTATCAAAATGTGATAAACATATTCCAATGCCACAGTGTGATAATAAAAAACGCTATGTTGCAATGTGATGACCATAACCTTATGATGTGATGTGATGAACAAAACGTGATGTCACAATCTAGGGAAGAAAACTTGATCAACATTGCAATGCGACAATAAACCATGGATAACCACAATAAACATGGTCCAACATGGTTAACCATAATCACCATGGTATCAACATTGCAATGTGTTAAACATTTCCTAATGTTGCAATGTGACAAACATATGTGAATGTCACAATGTGACGAACATTTCCCTATCGTGACAATTTAAGAAAATAGCCCCACCGTTGCAATATCACAAAAATTGTGTATTGTCGATGTATGAAGAATATAACCTCATCAACCCAATGTGATTAACATTGCCACCTCGTCGCAATGTGACAAAAATAGCCTAAGATCATAATGTGAGAAACATTTCCAAATGTCACAAAGTGACAAACATAAGCCATTGTTGGAATGTTATGTACAAAACCTTATGTCACAATGTGAAAAACATCACCCAACATTGCAATGAGACGACCATTCCTCGACGTCGCAATGTGAAAAATATAATCCACTGTCAAAATGTGACAAACCTATTCCAATGCCATATTGTGCTAAAAAAACCCTCACAAATACCTCTAATGAATAGGTGGAGAGCTTAGGACAACACATACCTCCACCAAGACTGTCAAGCTTACATGTGCAAAGGAAAGAACATATTGAAAATAATTCTTCTTATAGCAACGAGTTAGTAGCTTCTATGATAAATCGTAAAACAAGGATCTTGAGGGAAATCCATGAGTAGTTCAATGAAATGGATAAACAAATTTGCATTTCTTATTGTCCTATCAACCTAATTATTTTGAAGAGGCAGTGAAAGAAGAACGTTGGGTAGAAGCCATGAATGAAGAGATTGGATCTATTGAAAGGAATGAGACATGAGATCTTGTTGATCTCCAAGTAGATAAAACTAGCATTGGTTTTATGTGGGTTTACAAGACAAAACTGAATGAGAAAGGAAAGGTAGAGAAATATAAGACAAGTCTAGTTTCCAAAGGGTTTTCTTAGCAACCCGGTATTGACTATGGTGATACCTTTGCTCTGGTAGCAAGGCTGGATACTATTAGAATTGTGATAGCCATTATACCGCATAATAGATGGTCAATTTACCAAATGGATGTAAAGTCAACCTTTTTGAATGGAAATTTAGAAGAGGAGGTGTATGCAGATTAGCCATGAGGATTTGAAGTAAAAGGCCAAGAGTACAAAGTGTACAAGCTGAAGAAAGACTTATGTGGATTGAAGAAATCTTAAAGAGTTTGGTACAGTCAAATTTACTCTTATTTTCTCAACAATGGGTTCAAAAAGAGAAATAATGAGCCCACTCTTTATAAAAAATCAGACCAACGAGGTAAAATTCTTATAGTTTGTCTTTATGTTGATGATATGATATATATTGGTAATATGATGTTAGATGATTTCAAAGGTTCCATGAAAAGAGAGTTTGATATGACATACCTTGGTCTCATGAAGTAATTTTTAGGAATTGAAGTTAAGCAATTAGCTAAAGGAATTTTCATATGTCAACAAAAGTATGCTACAAATATCTTAAATAGGTTCAATATGGACAAATACAAACCAATATAAACACCTATTGCAACACGAATGAATTTGAGCAAGCAGGATGATGAACAAGCATTTGATCCAACAATATATAATATAATTGTAGGAAACCTCATGTACCTTACTGTAAATAAACCCGATGTTATGTATGCAGTTAGTTTCATTTCCATATTTATGGACTCTCCCAAGGACTCTCACTAGAAAGTTGGAAAAACAATTTTAAGGTATATTGTAGGTAGAGTTGATTATGGATTGTGGTAAACAACATTTGTAGACAACACACTTACATGATACACAAGAAATGACTTTTTTGGTAGCATTGATGATAGGAAAAGCACCTCAGGATATTCCTTTCATTTAGGCACAAATTTGATCTCATGGGCTTCGAAGAAGCTTCCCACTGTCTAAATATCTTATACATAATCATAATATGTAGTAGCTAGTACAACATCATGTTATCTAGTACGGTTAAGATGACTCTTGAAATATCTTGCACATGTGGAGAAGGAGAAACTTCTATTTTCTATGACAACATTTCAACAATTTCATTGTCCAAAAACCATGTGTTACACCGAAAAAGAAAAAAGATTGACACTTGCTATCACTTCATAGGCGAGCTTGTCAACAATGGTGATATTTCTCTTAAATTTTATGGATCTAGAGATCAATTAGCAGATATCTTCACCGAACCATTGGGAAGAATTGTTTTTGAGTTTCAGAGACAACACTTAGGTATTGTCAGTGTTGAAGAATGTAACAATTGAGATAAAGGGGGAGTGTTAAAACAATAATCTCTCTTGTTGACTAAGTATGCATAGATTAGTTAGTTGGGTGATTAGTTTATTTGGTCTTTTTGTATTTATGGAAATTTGTTAGCTAGTTTTTCCAACCGTTAGTTTTGACTATATCAAACCTCTAAGGTTTTTGAATCTCTATTGTATAGAATCTATTTAATAATGAGAAGGGAGAGCCATGTCCCAATAATTTCTCCCGCTCTTTTCCTCATATTTGTCTCTTCTTATCAAATTAACATTGTTGATACCACTCTCGAATATCCAAATCTTGCAATAACGCACTGGGTTGGACTCTCAAAAACTACTACAATGGTGGAACCCACACATCATTTCTCTATGAATGGATTGCATGTGCACCACAATTGTGCATGTCCTTTGGTTTTTTTAGTGTTGGTTTGGTAGTTGGAAATTGGTTTTAATAACTCAAACAATGAAGCTTATAAAGAGCTGGTAAATATGTGCTATCAAGGTAATCTCTGGAAAGAGATGGTAAATGTTGGGTATGTGTTATATTCTTTGCATGTGTAGTAGTGTCAGAGCGTATGTGTCAGGCACGCGGGGGGGTAAGAGGGGGGACTTCACCTACAGTAACTTCTGTAGATGACTGAAAAAAGTTGGATTGGAAGGCAAAGAGCACAATCCGACTGTGTCTCTCTAATTCAGTATTACTGAATGTGTCAGAGGAAGATACAACCAAGGATTTATGGGAAAAGTTGGGGAAGTTGTATCAGTCTAAGTCCCTGGTAAATAAACTATTCCTGAGAAAGAAGTTGTATAACCTGAGGATGAGAGATGGAGACTCAGTGGCAGAGCATTTGAATGCCTTCAATACTGTGTTAAGTCATTTAGTATCTGTTGAGATTAAAATTTCAGATGAAGATAAATGTATCTGTTTCTTGTGTTCTTTACCAGACTTGTGGGATAGTCTGGTTGTGGCCATAGGTAGTAATAAAACTTCCTTGAAGTTTGAAGAAGTGGTCTCATCCTTGTTGTGGGAGGATATGTGACGAAAGAATATGGAAGGACATAACACAAATGCATTATTTTCAAGAGGACGTTCTCAGGAAAGAAATAGATCTTATTTCTCAGGTGGAAGATCTAAGTCTAAGGGTAGATCTAAATCTCCTGGAAATTTTGTAAGGGTATGTTGGATATGTGGAAAAGAAGGGCACTATAAGAAGCAGTGTAGATCCAAAGTTGAGAAAAAGAAGGGATCTGAAGAATATTCTTCTAAAGAAGAAAATACCTCCAAGGAAGAAGGAGGGGATATGTACTTGGCCTCTTCAAGCACACATGCAGATCATGAGGCATGGTTGATTGAATTTGGTGCATCCTTTCATATGACTCCCCATAGGGAGTGGTTCTACGAATATGAAAGGTATGATGGAGGTAATGTGTTCTTAGGTAATGATTCGACAACTAGAATCATAGGAAGAGGAAGGGTAAAGTTGAGGCTCATAGATGGAAGGATTAGGAAACTTCCCAGTGTTCTCCACATCCCAGGTATGGCCATAAATTTGATTTTTGTAAGAAAAATGGAAGATGTAGGGGTAAAAACAATATTTGAAAAGGGAACTTGCAGGATGGTTCAAGGAGAAATGGTGTTGATGAAGGGAGTTTAGTTTGGAACTCTGTATAAGCTACTAGGAAGAACTATTAGTGATGGGTGTAATAGCTCCATTTTTCCTAATATTGGAGTTGAAGAAGAAGGAACTCCTACAGTCTTTGGAGAAAAGGTTATGTTGTGGCATCAAAGTTTGGGGCATATTGGAGAGAATGGTCTTCCACTACTACATGGTAAAGGTTTGGTTGAAGGTATGTATAACTTCTCTCTGGATTTTGATTTCTGTGAACATTGTCTATATGGGAAGCAGAATTGGGTAAGATTCCCCTCTAGTGCAACAAGGGCAGAAGGGATTTTATAGCTAGTTCACAGTGGTATTTTTGGACCTGTGTCGGTCACATCATTGGGAAAATCTGTGTACTATTTCTCATTTATAGATGAATTCTCGAGGAAAACTTGGATATATTTCCTCATGAAGAAATTTGTAGTATTTGACAGGTTTAAAGAGTTTAAGGCTCTTGTTGAGAATCAAAAAAAGAAAATAATTAAGGTGTTGAGGATAGATAATGGTGGAGAGTTCTACAAGAATTAATTTGAAGAATTATGTAAGAAGTGTGGTATAACAAGGCGAAATACTACTCCATATAAACCTCAGCAGAATGGAGTTGCAGAAAGGACGAACAAGACATTGATGGAAAAAGTAAGGTGCATGTTGAGTGGTGCCAGGTTAGGGAAAGAATTTTGGGTAGAGGCAGTGGGTACTGCATGTTATGTGGTCAATGGATCACCCTCATCAGCATTGTATGACAAGACTCTACAAGAGGTATGGACTGGTAAGGAACCTTCTCTCACACATCTTAAGGTATTTGGCTGCGATGCATATGTTCATGTTCCAAAGGAAAACAAGAGTAAGATGGATAAGAAGGCTGAAAAATGTATCTTTATTGGATATAAATATGGTCTCAAAGGTTATAAGCTTTGGAACCCAGAAACTAAGAAGGTAGTGTATAGCCGAGATGTGGTATTTAGAGAAATGAAGGATGTTGGTAAACGGGAAGTCCTACCAAGTAAGGAAGAACCAGAGAAAATAGAGTTTGATTTAAATGATGATGAATCAGACTCTACATAAGAACATGAATAAGAAGAAGAAGATCCTTATACTCCAGTATCGAGGAGATCAGATTGAGAAAGAAGGCTATCGGAAAGGTATAGTCCATTTGATTTTCGTTCAAATTTTTCTTTGTCTATTACTGATGATGATCCTAGAACTATCAGGGAGGCAATGGATTCAGAGGATAGAAATCTCTGGAAAAGGGCCATGGAAGAAGAAATGACATCTTTGGATAAGAATGAGGCTTGGGATCTAGTGGAGTTACCAACTGGAAGAAATCCCATTGGTAGCAAATGGGTATTTAAAAAGAAGTTGAATGCAGAAGGAAAGGTGGAGAGATACAAATCTCGGTTAGTAGAAAAGGGTTATTCCCAGGTTGAGGGAATTGATTTTGGTGAGATTTTTTCTCTTGTTGCCAAGTTAACCTCCATAAGATTTATGTTATCTGTTGATGCTGCATTTGATTTTGAAATAGAACAAATGGATGTGAAGACATGATTCCTTCATAGGGATCTGGAAGAATAAATATTTATGAAGCAACCAAAAGTTTATGATGTGAAGGGAAAGAAGGAGCTGGTATGCAAGATGAAAAATTCCCTGTATGGTTTAAAGCAATCACAAAGAATGTGGTATAAAAAATTTGATACTTATATGATGGGACTTGGCTTCACAAGAAGAAAATAATATCACTATGTGTATTTTAAATTAATTGGTGATCATTTGATTTATTTGGTCTTATATGTGGATGACATGTTGCTGATAGGAAACAACAAGGAGATTATCTAGGATGTGAAAACTCAGTGGTCCTCTAAATTTGACATGAAGGATCTCGATGCTTCAAATTTCATTTTGGGCATGGAAATTAAAAGAGATCGAAAAAGGAGGAAACTCTAGTTAAATCAGAGAAAATATTTCAATACAATATTGCAGAGGTTTAATATGTAGGAATGTAAACCGATCAAGGTTCCTATTCCTGTTGGTGTAAATTTATCTACGGATCAGTGTCCCAAGACACATGAAGAAGAGGAGGACATGTCTCATGTTCCATATGCGAGTGAATTTGGAAGTTTGATGTATGCAATGGTCTATAATAGACCAGACATTGCACATGTAGTGGGAGTTTTGAGCAGGTATGTGTCAAAACCAGGGAAGGATCATTAAACAACAGTAAAAAGGGTTTTCAGGTATTTGTGTGGAACTGCTAGCTATGGATTGTGATACAAAGGAAGACTGGTATTGGACAGAATGGTGGATATACATGGATTTGTTGATGCAGACTGGGCTGGAGATTTGGATTGCAGGAGATCTACAAGCGGGTATGTGTTTAACCTGTTTGGAGGAGAAATATGTTGGATGAGAAAAAGACAGGCTATAGTGGCACTTTCAACTACAGAAGATTAATACTGGCAACCACTCATGCAAGTAAGGAAGGAGTATGGTGAAAAAGATTGTGTTCAGGTATTGGGTTGGTACAACAAGATAAGGATATAGTGTGATAGTTAGAGTGCAATTTTTTTGGCGAAGAACCCTGCTTATCATTCAAAGACAAAGCACGTTGATGTTCAATATCACTTTGTGAGAGACATGATTGAAGAAAATAAAGCATCGTTGATGAAGGTGGACACTTTGAAGAATGTTACAGACTCATTAAAAAAAATTGTGAGCACTGAGAAGTTCTCTTGGTGTAGAGGATCCATGGGCATTGTTGCTCTGGATTGTTGACTATGTAACCCTGTAACCCCCTGTATGCAAAGAAAAAAACAAGCGGGAGAATGTTGGGTATGTGTTATATTCTTTTCATGTGTAGTAGTGTTGGATCGTATGCACCAGGTGCGCAAGGGGGTAAGAGGGGGGGTTCATGGGGGCAACGCCCTCCAATTTTTTTTTCTGGATCGGGACCACATTATATTTAGGTGGTTTTTCGGCACATGGTTTCTTTGCCAATGGTTTTCTATTTCTGGTTAATGAATTATAGTTTTGGAATAATCTAGGTCATTGGGTTAGGGTTTTGGATGTTGCTGGCTCCTATATGTATTTTGTATTGTAAACATTGTAACACTATGAATGAATATAAAATATGTTGGTTTTCTCGGTTTGGGTTTCCAGGGGAAAAATATCTGTGTAATGTTTGTATTTGGCATTGTATATTTTCTGCTCTTTTCTAAATATCTGTTTACAGTAGATATTGTACAAGGTTAGAATTTACAGTGAATATGTGTTGTCCTCGTGTTTTCCTCTATTAGGTTCCAATTTAGGCAACTGCGTGTTCTCCATACATTATAGGCAAATGGATCTCCACCACTATTCTCTCGTTGTCCTTGATTTTTTAGAAATGGAAGCATATAAGTCGGGCAACTGCGTTGCTAGACACACATTCAATATATATTCAATGTGTATTAAGAGGTATGAATTTTTTGCAGTCATTTTTCTTAATAAGTTTCATGCATTGTATTCAAAGTTTGTTTAATGAAATGTAACACCCACGTGGTTTAATATGCAATGATATCATCATCTTACACGACTTCTTCCAACATTCGATAGATTAAAAATGTATGTATCAATGTGCAATTTGTATAAATCATGTACTAGTATTTATATAGTTATAAGAAATGTGCCACAACAAGTTCAACAAGGGGAGCTCCAAAGGGCAACAAGTGTCTGCTAATTGTAAAGAGGAGGTGGATCCCAACTAATGCATCCCTTTCTCAAGAGTGACCACATGTAACATTATCACATTTTGGTTTACATGCACACGATTGATGTCATTGAACATATGGAAGAGAATTTAAGTAGCAATCCAATTGTATAAGACCTGTCTTCCTAGCATTTCCAATTGTGCAAAGTAGGTGGATCCCAACTAACACATCCCTTTCTCAAGATTGAGTACATGCAGATGGATCCCTTGCTCAAGAGTGAGTACATGCAACATCACTAGATTTTGGTTTACATATTGGACGGGTGAATGGGAACAAAATCAACAAAATAAACCATTACTAATAATTAGCCCTATCATCCAATAGTTATTGGGAATGAACAGAAGAGATAAACCATTGAATCAATTCTCTTTTTGTAGAAACTAGCAAATATAATCATTACTCTGCATTCATCAAATAGTTATTAGAAATATTTTATAGAAATAGAATGAACAAAATGAAATATGGAAATCAAAAACTTTCATTACTTAATAGTCTACTTAAATGGGAACAATCAATTATTTCAAGCATGATGCTTCTTTCAAGACATGCCCAAAAGAATAAAAATAAAATTGCAAAGTCAAAATCCAAAGACATGGAATTAAATGAATGTAGGCAGGTGTAGTGTAATATGTATGCATCTTCTGTGTGTCATCAAATAAAGAACTCATGAGAACCAATGTGTGTCAATGATATTTTATAAGCTTTCTAATGGAGGCCAAGGGATCCTACGTAGATCATCTGGGAATGGAGGCCAAGGGATCCTACGTAGATCATCTGTCCTCTTCTTTTAATCAATAATGGTTCATCGAAGGTGTCGAATATATTAAATTTGGGTTGATGAATAGTACAAACAAAAAATTTATCCAATATTGATGGTGTTTTGAATTGTTATGGTATCCCTAAAGTGTTTGCCAAAGTATACGATCACACCATGTTGGCATTTTATTTTGGTCATCCATGTTTGCAGATTCTTTTACTTCCATATCCATCTTGAATCATCTCGGTGTAAATCGTATCATACATAGGAATGGTGCATCGAGGATGGAGTTGATTTTAATCAACTTCAATGGGAGAAACCCTTAGATTGTCGACCTTCACAAATTTTCCACTCTATTTTTCTACTTCATCTTTGAATTCTTTGAACTTTGAGAAGGTATCAGTCTTATGTTTGAGAAAATACATTCATATTTTCTTGATAAAATCATGAATAGTGGTAACAAAATAAAAACTTCCACTAATGGATTGGGTGTGCATTAGTCCACAAAGGTCTGTGTGAACCAATTCTAGATGTTTTTTTTCTCTATTGGACGATGTTGGAAATTTGTCTCTCTTATGCTTACCAAGTATACAAGTTTCACATGGACTATCTTGTTCATTCAAATTAATAAGAAGACCTTTGACCATTGCATGTTTTCGAAGAAGAATACGACTTATACAATGAAGGTGACCAAACCTAGCATTCTATAAGAGAGTCACATATATGTTTGATACATTTTGGGAATATGACCAGGACAAATTGACACTCCTTAAATTTAATGGAAACATGTTATTCTTAGTCATTTGATTTTTTGCAATGAATTTCCTACTAGGTGATTTATCCAGAAATAAGCATGTTGATCCTTTGAATAAGACATCATATCCATGCTCCATATATTTTCCTACACTTATCAGATTGTGTTTGAGCTTTGGTACACATTACAAATCATGTATGTCTTTCTTCTGATCTTGTTTGGTTAAAATAGATACAATACCTTTTCCTAGAGCTTTTACTTGAGAATTATCACCAAGAGTAATCTCAGATTTAATAGTAGTATCCATGCTAGAAATCAAATATTTGTTACCTTTCATGTGATTGATGCAACCCCTATCCAACAGCCAAAGGTCCTTTGAGTGACCTTCTTTAGAGGTATGGCATGAAAAAAATATTGCTTCAAAAGTTTGTTTGTCAAATTTGTTGGAGACATTTTCTCTGCCTTTGTTCTAATCCGACTTATTTTTCACACATCCTTGAAGAGATGAGAAAGAAAATTGACAGTAAGAGTGAAAAATGTATCTTTACAGGATACACTAAATAATCAAAATCCTACAAATTATACAATCCAATCACCAATAAATTTTTGGTGAGTAGGTAAGTCAAATTCCTTGAAAACAAATCATGGAGTGATCACGAAAATTAAACATTGGACAAAAAAACTCCAATGCCTTTGTTCTAATCCAACTAGGTATTCTAGGTTGGGTTACCCTGGGCCTACAATCATTTATGGACAAAAATATATTGAGCCTAGTACTATATACACAAAAACTAAGATAGTGATTTTGTAGGAAGCATTCATGATAGAAAAGTCATATTTGGTTATCTTTTTCATTTGGGAACAAATCTGGTTTCATGGGAATCCAAGAAACAACCCATAGTTGCAATATCATTAGCAGAGGCAGAGTATGTTGTTGCAACTTCAACATCATGTCAAGCAATATGGATGAGAAGACTCATGAATGATCTAGCACATACAAAAAATGAGCCAAATCCTATTTTCTATGATAAAAAATCATCCATTGCATTGTCAAAGAATCATGTGTTTCACAAGAAGATAAAGCACATTGAAACTCGCTTTAACTTCATCCAAGAGCTTGTCAATAATGGTAACATTTCTCTTCAATTATGTGCATCAATAGATCAGTCAAGAATATTTTTACAAAACAATTAGGAAAAATTGTTTTTGAATTTCAAAGAAAACACTTGGGCATTGTAAGTGTTGATGATTGCAACATTTGAGAATAAGGGGGAGTGTCAGAACTAATAATATCCACTTATTTACTTGTCTGTCAGGTCATCAAGTTAGTTTAGCAAGACTTCATTTTACATTCAGATGAGTTATTGTTTACTTCAATGTTACGTGCAGATCTATTGGATCCTTATTGTATTTTGTGTAAACTATTCATTTTACATTCAGTTGAGTTATTGTTTACTTCAGTTTTACATAGAGATATATTGGATCCTTGTTGTATTTTGTGTAAACTATTTAATAGTGAGAAGGGTATTGAAACCCCAATGAATTCTACCGCATATTTGTTTTCCTTTGAGTTTGTTTCTTTACCTCTCTGAACTTTGTCAAGGTGTACATACCTTGTGTATGCCCGCAAAACTAATTGCATGTTGATGCCATAACTATAAAGTTTCAATAACAACATCTCAACCTTTTGTGAGGATAGGCATGAAGAGACGGGAATATTACCCTACGTTTTAAGCCCCGAAAAGAAAAAAACATGTTAGAACCTATGGCTAAGATTCTAAGCATGAAATAAAAGTTAAATTCAAAAATAAAATAAAATAAGAAAGATTAAGTTGGACAGTGAATAGAGCAATGGTAGTGAAGCACAAAGTGAAAATTGGCATACTAGAAAACTAATTAGCACTGAAAAATGATACTTAAAACACAAAAAACTTAGTAAGCAAACCATTTACCTCATGATCACAAGCAAAATAAACCTCCCTTAGTCCCTTCTATTACTTTGCAAGACGTCCATTCCATCAACAACTTCATCAAATCCCTATTGAAAGTGAATGGAAGATGGATAATAAAAAATAAATGATAAACCTCACAAGACTCCTTGCATACCTCTCTCAAAAGTTTTTCCTCCGTTAGCTTGGTTGTATGATGTATCTTTTATATCCTTTCATGGACAGTTCTGGTAGTTAGGCCATGGCCATAAATTTGAGCATCCTGTGTCAATGATATTTTATAAGCTTGCTTCTCGTGGTTATTTGATCTTTGATATCATCATTTGGAGGAAAGGGGGGATTTGCAATTAATACCATTGGTTGGAGAGAGACGACATTGTTGAAACCCAGGAAGATAATAGATCTTCTGGCCCATTCTCCAGAAAATGGTGCCAAAAATTAGACTGCATGAAAGGGTGAATATGAGTTGAATGGTTCTAGGGATATATTCAATGTGACAAGTGTTGCTTCCACAAACAAGCAATGGTTTGAACTGTAATGGATTGGCCAAATTTACTTTGGAAACACAAATCTTTGGAGCCTGGGGGACATTTGTTGAGTTCCTAAATGAGATATTTATTACACCACAATATAAATGTTTACCCTAATAACAAAACCCTCTCTGAGTAATACCTGCTTGCCATTTTGGTAGAGAGATGAATTTTCTGAAAAATCAACTCCTAGATGGATTTCTGCATGGATAGAGGATACTTACAACATCCACTTAGCAGGGTTGATTCCTGATGTGATTTTTAGGAACACCTTCAATTTCCTCCAAGTAATCGATGAGCATTTGGGAATGGTGGCCAAGGGATACTATGTAGATCATCTGTTCTCTTCCTTTAATCAACAATAGTTCATCCAAGGCGTCGAATATATTAAAGTCAGGTTGATGAATATTACAAATGAAAATTGATCCCCTATGGATGGTGTTTTGAATCGTTATGGTATCCATGAACTGTTTGCCGAATTATATGATCACACCATGACAAATTGAATTTGTGAAGATGTGTAAATCACATATAAACAAAGTTTTTGTTTTTCCAAGACATCATATACTCCAATTCATAATATGATATGGCATAAGGTTAATGCCATATGGCATAACCCCAAAAGAAGCTTAGTAAAATATTTATTTCATAATTAAGATATGAATAGAGATATGATATGTAGTTTTCAAAAACGAGTAATAAAGGAGTTATATGTTGGGTTTGTTACATGATATAAACTTTTGATAATTGATTCAATTTCCTTTTTTTTTAAGTAATGTTGATAAAGTGAAGCATGGGAAAACATAGGGCGATGAGTAAGTGAGGATCTATTAACATGCCAATTATGAATGAAGACTATGATAGTGATAATAATATGATGAATGGCAAAAATGGGCCATTTTCGAAGATAGGTCAAGAAACACAATAATTATGCCAAATACTTCGTCAATTAGTTTAAAACTTGTATCAAAATTGTCCTTATTCGAAATGAAACTTGTACCTTGTCCAATGATCATTTTTGTTAGTCATTAACAAATACTTGAAATAATTTCCAAAATATTCTGAGTGGTGAAAAATCCAAGGACGTATTCTTAAAATGTGCAACAATTGAACGAGGGTGCGTAAGCACTTGTGTGAGTAGCTTGAAATGAGAGGGTGTCTCGCAATGCTTTATCGCCTAAACTATTGGCCAAAAATGTATTTCTTTTTTGTAAATAAAAGTTTTTTATTTCTTTAAATCAAAACAACTTTTGCATATAAAACATGTACATCCCAGGAAGTCGCCACTTGTTCTGCCATATAGGTGAAAACCATAATAGATGGCATTATGTCCCAATATATGATAGTTTGATACATTATAGATATAAAAAATTAAACATTGGCTTAATTTTATCCATGTCCAGAGAGTTCATGAGACTGAGCTTATTGAAACAGAAAATAAACATAGTATGTGCCTGAATTATCGCCATTGGGTGGAGGATGAATCCATACCGATGTGAGCAAAAGCGATTGGTGCCCACTTGGATATCGCCTGCATTTCTCGAGAGAGTGTCAAGCAGAGCATCCAAACAACGACTTAACATTGGTTGGCTATGGATCTGGTTTGCAATATTCCGTCTCATCTCGAAGATGAGTTGCAGATGCTCATTCGTGAGTTTTTATGTGCTGGGAAATTATGGTTTCTCGAGATCTATATGCATCTCCTAGACCTTGACCTCTATCCACATTTGACCTATTGGAGTCGTATCACCTTCATTGTCGATTGAAATTTATTCTTCAATGAGGCATATGCCCTCGTCCTGACCAAGAGTTCATTGGAGCCGAGAGTGGTTTACAGGTTCATGGGAAGGGCCTAAAAGATCAAAAGTTGGGATGAGTTTGATTCTGGCAGGGGAATGGGAGGGAATTCAAGAAATTCTTCCTTGACTATCGCCATGGGTTTATTTTCCTTATCCCAATTCTGAGCAGAAGGGGTTGAGTCCATCTCTAAGGTAGCAGGATAGGGGTGCTCCCGAGTAGGAGGCAAAGTAGAGGCAATAAAGGGGCTATTTCAGTGATGGTGGCCTAGGTAGATGTTTTAATTTAGGCCTCTCTTGGTATTCCCTCATTCTATGGGCATAATGGGGCCATAAATTAGGGGAGAAAAGTTGTAGTGTGAGAAAAGATCTCTGTGAGGAAAGGGAGGTAACGCACATGGTGAATTGGTTCAGGAGGGTCCTGTAAAACAAAAACCAGAATAGTCCTCATCCAGAGATAAGAAATGTTGTTGGGTACCTTCATGGCCACTATGGAATCAATTTCGAACTACATTGAATTGAAGGTGACTCTCCTCACCCCACTCGTACTAGGTAGGGGCGTCCTCTACCCTCACGTGGAGCACTATATTAAATTCCCTAGCTTTATCATGCATATCTCCATCATCTCCATTTGAATTTGGCATAGGGGGTGGTGAATGGAAGCCTGGGTCACTAATTGCTCTATCCTTATGTCGTCCAAGTGTCACCACATCCGGGGGAGGGAAGTCCCTAAGGGATATCTCCTTGCATTGAAGCATCAACTAAGAAGTAGGGTGTTGTTGATCCGCTATAAGAATGTATTTTGATTGCGAGTTAACACCTTCATTTTTGAGTTTGTCCGCCACCTTATTGGAATATAGAGATATACTTGAAAGTGAGAAAAACAATGAAATTACAAGAAGAATGCATAATAGTGGTTGGCCCCAGGGCACTCAAAATGATTAACCCTTTGATGATCCCAATACCAATATTGATTAGTGAATCTACTTGGTGGATAAATCCATTGATTACACTAAAGAAAACTAGTGATGTGAAAGGTGAAAGGTCAAAATTATAGGGTTGAAAATACATAAGAAGATACTCATACTACTCATACATGGAAAATTAATGCATAAATCCCAAAAGTAGGGAGTGAACCCTATCATATTGTAAAGAGACATTGTCAAAAACACTTGTCAACAACATTTGAGAAGGGGAAGCTAAAAATACTTGTAATTGCTTCTTGCAAAATCCAAAAATACCATACAAGAAGTTACTTAGATTACTATAAGTAAAGAAAGAGACCAATTTTGAAGGGGCTTTTCAAGCATTATATATTCAGAAACTAATTTCAGAATTAATATTGAGAAGCCCTTAGGGCCATTTTGTTAGAGAGAATAATTCTCATGGATAGTAGCTTGTTGTGAACTACGTTGAGCAGAGTGTATGATGTTTACATGTGTTGTAAGAATGTTATTTTCCTTATAGAATATTCTTGTGCAAAAAAAAAATATTCCTTGCAGTTTAGCTTCTTCTTTCTTATTTAATGTCCTAATACGATGAGTACTTTATCCATGTAATTCCATAGTTTAGGTTAATTTGACTACGTCTTTGTATGCATGTGTTGTCTAATCTTGTTGCTTCTTAACAACTATATCAAATAATTGTTTTGCAGGGACTAGTTTCATTTGTAGTTGCTCATTGGTTACCATAGTCACTCCTAGCTAGGATAAGATAGGTTAGACATTGTTTCTACACGTAGTTATATTTCAACTTCATTTCCCATTTCATTCACAACCATCCAATCACCCCTAAAAATAGTAATGGCACCCAGGTCAAAATTCATATGGGTCTCCTAAAACAAACAATTCATAATCTAATTAAGACCATGCATCGTCGAGTACCCCTTAATGTTGAAGGGAAATTCTACCACATGAACACCATTGAAAATGCAAACTAAGACACCTTAAAAAATAAGTCATGTTAGAGGCGTGGCACCCTTCAAGGTACAAGTTAAATTTTATATCTATTTATTTGAAGTAAAAAAAAATGCATATGATTTAGAGAGATGGTTAAATATGTTAGAGGGTTATTACTATGTTCAACATTTTTCTGACATCGAAAAAATCACCTTCGTTCTCCTTAAATCCATTCCCCATGTAAAATATTGGTGGGAAAGTTATTGGGAGAGACATAAAAAATATGAGTCTGCATCATTTGGGACAGAACCCACTTTGATAGCCTTTGATGATTCCCTCAAGGAGGAATTCTACCCTGTTGGAAACTATGATGACCAATACAGAAGATGGACAAATTGACATTAGGAGAGAGATTAGATGGTGTTGGGGTATACTAATATCTTCCATATATTTATGCAAGACTGTGAGAGGAACCTAGTTTTGAAGTATTGAAGTGGCCTACATAGGTACATCCAAGTAGAGATGGATTTCTTGGACATCTCCTCACTTAGAGCTTCTTATCGATATGTTGTCAAATTCGAGAAGAAATGTAAGAAAAAAAAATAAGAGGGAGTTTGGGTATACAAATCCACTGTAATAGAAAAATGGTAAAGGTGACCCTAACTCACATAATAAATGATAGAGTAAGGAAGGAAAACCTCAAGACAAATAGTCCAAGAAACAGGATAAGAAGGGTGATGGGAAGTTGAATAAGGACACTAAAAAGTGGTGTGAGTTCCACAAAATATGCCACAACACTGATGAATGTTCCTTGAAATAGTCATTGTTGGTCGAGCTAAAAAAGAACGTGAAATTTGGATTGGACTTTGATTTAGATAAGGATAAGGGAAAGAAAATAATTGGCGTTTTAAACATTAGTACTATCGAAACTGCAAACATCCAACCAAAAGAGTAAGAGGATCTTGAGGAGGGGGAGTGTGATATACCAAAGGACAAGCCCCAGTTGTATTTATGAATTGTAACATGTTTTGTAGGGAGGTGATCCAAGCAACTATAAGCTGGTAGGATTAAGTGTTTATTAGGACGGTGAGCCTAGGTGTTAAAGGCTAGGAGCCTATTTTGTACATGTAAATATTCATATTATTAATATAAAAACATCATTGTGTGTAGACCGATCATGAAGAAAGTGTATGGGGGACTAAGCTCCACTCGTATGGGTAAGGGAGAGGGGGCTGAGAGGCTGGAAGTAGGGACTAAGCTTAAGAGCTTAAGTCAAAGAATAATTTATTATTATTCTAAATGTTGATAGAAGGATATGATTATATCCTAAGTTCCTTTGGGAAGAGAGAATGCCATCCAAATGTAAAGGAACGTGCTTCATGAGCGACAGGTGTTAGCTCAGGCACATGAAGTTTTAAGTGGGAATTATTGTTGTTGGGGGGGGACTCATGGAGGTTCAGGGACACAAAGTTGGCTCTCATGCTATCACCATTCTCTCTGTTCTTGGACCAGTCGACCACCTTTATCTTGACAAGTTCACTAACACACCGAGGAAGCATGCAACCAACCATTTCCGCCATTGTTGATCCTGTGGCCACCGTGAACCTTTGTAACTTACGTGCATTGGTATTTTGTTGAGCCATACTCTACCTTACCCAAGTTTTTTTTTTCCTCCACCCTTGCCCATTTTTCTTAGGAGCTGGATAGAAGAAACAGGTTTTCAGGCCCGTGGTTTGCAAAGGCGGGTTGTCAGGCTCATAGATTGAAGAGGCAGGTTGTCAAGTCTATGAGTAACTCTCTTTAGGTGAGAGAGTGTGTTGAGGAAGTGAATTCTCCTGAAGGGAGTCTAGTAACAACTACAATGCTATGAGAGTTCATGTCTAGCCTTTTGTTGAATCCACAAAAGGGAGGTGGAGTAGCCGATGAACTGTGTGATAGTGAAGGTGTATACTACTGTAGTGGGATATGCATGTGTGGAATGTGAGTCTGTGAGCAGTGGGTGTAAGTGGATCCTGAGAGAATCATTCCTGTTGAACTGTGTGACATTCCTGTTAGCCTTTTCAAGCCTAGGAATCCCTTGCTTGGTGGAGTTTAGTCCCATCTCGGGGCTCACCCATTGCTGAGAGTGATGAGCAGTGTGGTCTAAGGATGGGAGGTTTGTGGAAGGTCTTCATGCAGTCGATGGTCTTCACAATCCAAAGATAAGTATCAATTCTATGTTTATTGATGTATGTTGTGCATGTCTGTTACTCTTACAACATTATCATGTGCTTTCATTGCATGTATGATTTACGGTCAATTTCGCATGAGTTAGTATGGTAGTATTATATTTTATTTCCTTTTATTTCATTAGAAATGTGGTGCAAATCCCCTGCCCTCGGGCCTAAGATATGCATAGGATCTTCACTATACCACGACGAGGTTTAATTAAACCCCTTGTCCAAGACCCCAATGATTTTGGGTCCTGCGAGTTGGGTAATCCGAGTGCAATGCCACAACTCTTAGCAATCACCGAAACATGAAAAGTGAATGGGCTAAGGTGTAAGCCCCCATATCTTTAGTCCCTAGTCCGATAGGACCACACCCACGCCTAAATGTAAGTGCCTTTCACAACTCATGATTTTGTGAGTCGGAGTGTTGTGCTCCCATGATCTTCCCTTCCAAATCCCCGAAACGCGAATCCCAGTCCTTATATAGGCTAGATCCAGCGACCCTGCTTCCTCCTCACTTCAACGGTCATGATTGTTTCGCAGTTTCGCAAGTCAGAAATTCACGTCTCCTGAATCTTGGCCTTAAAAACACCTGGATCCTAAAATTTTGATCCATGGGCTAGTGCCTCCCTTCACTTCTCACCATGCAACCTTTCTCCCTGTGACCTAGGGCTAAGTCCCAAGGTGTTTCAGGACTTCACAACTTGCGAAATCGAAGGCCTCTGTTCCCAGATATTCTGGTTTTTGAAACCCCGAAGTTCCTCCTTGTATGCTCAACGGTCCAGATCTCTCTTGAATCGAAGATCACAATCCAACTACATCGACGACCCACAACCTTTCAAGGTTTTCCTTGAACCTTAACCGCTCCCCACGTGTCCTCCTTGATGAATAGTCTCAATGCCTTCAGGACTTTGACAGGCCCTCTCTCCTTTTCTTATACGAGGGTTTAAACCCCTTGTAACTTCTCCCAGATCCGATGGCTATCGATCCTCGTCACTAGATCTGATGGTCCAGATCTATTCTCCTGTGATTTGAGACCTTGATTGATCCCGCTGTTATCCTCCGCGTGAATCTGTGTGATATGACAGCCTACGACTATTCGATACTTCCTCTTGAAGTCTCTCCCCTTTTTTTTCCAATATCTTCTTCGTCACAATATGTCTGAGTATCTGGATGATCCAGATTCTCCACTTCTGCCAATCCGATGACAGTTGTTGCTCCTCCTCCTGAGCTTTTTCTTCTTCCCTTCCCTTGGAATATTTTTGACACTTGAAGGTATTGGCCTTTGATGCTTCTCTTGAGAGCCTGGTTCCTTTGGGTCTCATCTGCATTATGGAAATGCTTCCCCTCCTAATATTTGTCAACTCAGAAACCTCAAAGGTTTCTCTACCTCTGCATTCCTTGCAGGATTCCTACCCACAATTGTGCTATCTGTCCCAAGCTTTTCCTTCTTGAATCTCTAAGGAGCTCGGCCCTTGTATTTCCCTTCAAAGGGGAATTTGATGCCTTCCTAAAAATATCGCGCTCAAGCACTCCTTGCTGAGCTACAGAGCGTTCGACAGCTCTGTGAGTATCTTCCTTTGATGCTCCTCTCCTCAAACTCGATAGAGAGTTATTTTGGGTTCACTCATGCACTCACTCGATGCCCTCCTGGTAGAGCTCTACAAAATTCTCAAAAATTCTATAAGTGTCTTCTCCTTCGATATTCTTCTCTTCATAGAAATCGAAATAGAGTTCTCCTCGTGCATTCCTTGCACTCGCTCGATGCCCTCCTGGCAGAGCTTCACATAATTCAAAATGATTATGTATTATCTCTATGCCCTCCTCTGCACAGTCTCACCTCCAAGGTATTCATCAACCTTGAGGCTTCTCCCTTGAGTTAATGATTCAACTAGTGTGCCCTCTTGGAATTTCTTTGTCTGAATTCCACAGAATCTAGATGTGCACTCTTGCACTAGCTTACAGAAACCTCAGTATTCTGTAATGAAACTCTTGCATGAAGCCACAAAGAACCCATACTAAAATCAAAGAACCCAACAATAGTGAATTCTGTCTATCCCTATAGACAGAAAAAAACATACATCTACTGCATAAAAACACATAAGCGACATTCAAATGCATAAAATACACAAAGACTCATGTGAAGGAAAAACTGCTCTTTGTATTAATATTCAGAATGCCTGTACAAAGGTTACAAAATATTGGACTGCTACAGAGTCTCGACTCCCTCCTCTCTTCCTATCCTATCTTTTCTTGCTTCTCTCCAACTCATGCAAAACTAAATCTATCTAGATACAAAAAAAATATCTTTTTACAAAAGAGGGGCTCCTCGAGCTCTTCCCTTCATCTCACCTACTCTCATAAATTACAATGAATTACATTCAATGGGCCATATAATCCGAATCAGATCTAGATCCCCATCAACCTGTCAGCCATTATAGGCGACCCTATCTACTACATGCACAAAGGCATCTATGTGGCTCTTCGACCTTACAACAGTTATTACAAATTTGAAAATGAGAGGGTTGGCGCCTCTTGCCTCTATTGAATGCGCGCTAAATGTGTCACCTAGCTAGAAAGTTTATGGATTGGAGCGATGCTCCTGCATCAAAATGCATGTAATATATATATATATACTCTGGGATGAACAATTAACCTACTCTCAGAGCTTAGTAGTCTGTTGGTGGTGTTACATGGCCTAGCCTGGGAGGTCGGGGCTGCCACAAAATGGTATTACTGTTTAAATTCCACAGTGGCATTGCTCTTGTAGTTTGGTGGTTAGGGACGTTAAAAATTGGTATCCAAGCTAAGAGATATTTCCAAGAAGTGGCGTTGCCTGACCTGTTGGTGGCTGGGGATGTTACAAATTGGTATAAGAGCTAAGAGATATTTCCAAGAAGTGGCGTTTTCCGGCCCATTGGTGGCTAGGGACGTTACAAATTTGTATCCGAGCCATGGTTTCAACAATGATCATAGATGGGCTATGTTAGTGGAAGATGAAGCAACAGTTTCAGAAAAGAATTGTTGTCGAAATGGAAAAAATTGAAGTTCAAAGCCCATCTTTCAACACTGAGCCTGAATTAGGCTGTATAAGTGGTTATGGAATCAAAATATCAGAGAAAATTTTTGTTGAGAGGGTCAAAATTTGAACTCAGAGCATTCCAAAGTGCCAATAGAACACCTTGGCCATGTTTGGAATCTCAAGAGGTATAGCGTTCAATAAAGATAGCAGAGAAAAGAGACTGCAGTAACTAGGGGTTTGGAACTGCAAGGTTTGAAGTCGATCCGTTAGATTGAGAAAATATTAAGTCACGATCGTTAGATCTCATTGAGGGGAGATCGAAGGTGGGGAGATATTGCAGAGATTAGGAAGGAAATTAAAGCATGATCAAGTTGAGTTCCCACAATCACTCTTGGCCATTGATATTCACGGTTCCTTAAAGAATGACTGGCAATCTTGCAAAGTGAGATAAGTGCCCAAATGTTAAGCCATGGTCACAACTCTCAGTCACATGTAGAGAAGACAAAGAGAACTTCATGTATTTATTTTCCATTGATCCAAGAAAGGAAAACGTGTCAAAAATTTATCTTGTTCGAGAATAAGACATTAGGGAGAAATGGAGTGTGATGATGCACAAACTCCCGAAGTCCCAAAGTTTGGACTTAATCCATATCGTTCGTCGCAAAAGTTGCGTGTCAGAAGATCATATTTTTCATGAGTTTGATGTTTGGTAAAAATAGTGTGTGCGAAGGTGAAATCTCCCCAAGCCCGAAGTCCCAGAGTGACATGGCCTATTGACGTCATTAGGGATGACATGGACACATGGGATGTGTGCTACATGTCAGTGAGTTAAGAACCTTGGTAAGATGTAAATGTTGTTAGAACGTGACATATTTCACTCGCTTGATTGGACCATGTGACAACTTCATGTGTCTTGTCGAGTGGTGCTCCTGGTGGTGGCACAAGCTAGTTAAGCATGAAAAAGAAGTTAGTTGGATCGGGCCTGCATTAACTTTGGTGATGGTCTATCAATATCGAGGGTCGAGAGGCATTGAGGGGATCAAAGTTGTGTAGAAGATAATTCTACAAGGTGATCCTGCAATCCAAACCAGGGTTTTCCATAAGTCGTACGTGTTAGCGTGGGTACAATTGTGCAACGATCGATGGGTTACTCCAAAAAAACCAACCCATTTCCATGCAATTTGAAAAGAACTAAAGTTGATGTGACGTTTTCAATATTTGTTAGTTCGAGCAAAAAAACCATGGGCCCCAGTGGACTCATGGCGCCAGGTCGTGAATTCCAAAGACTTGACACTCTGAAAGAAGTGGTGCATGAAGGAAGGTGGACCATAGATCCGTCATTCTTCGCGTGTTCTACAATTCGTTGTTCAATGATTTTGGGACGTGCAGGAAAAGGGAAAACCTCTGAAGCCCAGAGCTCGAAGTTTTAGAGCTCCAGATAAGCACTGGGTCACAGTCATGGTCACATGTGAACCAAGCCCTGAAGAAAAGCGGCTAGCACCCGAAATTTGTGGAAGAACAAAATTGGTCCTAGAGATTGAAGCTGAGGGGTTCTTGATTGAGCAAGACCTGCAGAAAATGGAATCTAATATTGTTTTGTTGAATCATATTGGTTTATTCAGGAAAATTATTAAAGTCTAATAGCCTGAAAAAAGTCGATTTACTGCACATTATTTCAGAGTTAACGATTGTCAGAAACGAACCGAATTGCTACATAGTGTAGAGAAATGGGAAGGCACAATGTGCTTATAGTTCGAAAAATGAAGTTAGAGGAATGGATGTCCATATAGGAGTTGAAATATCGAACTCTAATGGGCATGAAGAAGAGATATATAAGGAAGGAAACATGATGAAAATCATTGAAAAGTTGTAGAAAGTTGTCCAAACTCACCAACCAGATACCTCATGAAAGCTTGGGAAAAACAGGGAGAATTCAAAATAAAATTGATGTAGAACCTAGAAAGAATAGAAAATAAATTGGATAAGGAGAGTGACTCGAGTAAATCAGGAAGTCATAGGTCCCAAGATGAGAAGAGAAAATCAAGGAGTGTTGGCAGACACCATCATCACTCCAAAGGGCACTCCAAGAGGAGGGAATAGAATAGTTCAAGTCCATCTCCTACTAGAAATCATAGGAGATATGGAGTGGATGAACTGAAGGGTGAAATGAACAAGATTAAACCTCCTACAGTTGATGGAGAGCACTAGAAGGAGGAAGATGCTGAGACATGGCTTCTTGGCACGAGGAAATATTTCCAACTGCAGAATTACTCTTCTCGTGGAGAAGGAATAATTGCAATGTATAAACTGAAAGGAAAATAATCCATGTGGTGGGACTAGCTTGTGAAAGTTAAACATATCAATGAGAAGAATGTTACCAAGAGATAATTCAAGAAACACTTTGAAAATAAATACTTAACTAAGAGATACTATGACAAAAAGATGAAAGAGTTCTTTGAACTCAAATTAGTCAACATGACCATAGATCAATATGAAAGCAGATTCCTAGAGTTGTTGAAGTATGTCCCTTTTATCAAAGATGAGACTATCAAAATCCAAAGATATTTGAGTGGAATGCGAGCTTTCCTTAGTGACAAGATCCAATATGATGATTCTAAAACTATGGAAGAAACCATAAGGAGAGTGAAATGCTTATATGATCAACATAAAGGAAAGCCTAATTTCCAAAGAGCCTATGAAGACAAGAAAAAGTTTAATAGGGAACAAAGGCAGAATGGGAACAAGCCACCCTTTTTCAGGAATAATACTCAAGGAATCCGATGTTTAGATATCCCAAGATGGTTGAAGTAGGTGGAAAAAGGCCAAGACAACCACCTATGAAATGTTGGGGCTATAAAGGGGATCACAAGTATAGATATTTCCCTCATAAAAGTGACAAAGTGAGAGTTTTCCACAATGTTCAGCAAGAAGAAACAATGGAGGACATGGGTAGTAGAATACCAAGGATCTATGCAGCCTTGGACAACAAGCAAGATGAGTTTCAATCACACATGATTGAAGTTGAAGTTATGATCAATAACCATGCCTTTACTATTTTAATTGATTCAAGGGATATCCATAGTTATATACATCCCAAGGTAGTGGAAAGGTTGCAATTTCCAAGAAGCAAGTATGTGAAATATTGGCTGGTGCAGCTGGGTACAGGAGCCAAGAGAAAGGTTGTTGAGTTGGTTAAATCATGTCTAGTGGGCATGAATGGGATGAGTACCAAGTCATATTTGAACATCTTTCCTTTGGGATCATATGACTTCCTGGTTGGTATGGATTGGTTGGATAAACACCATTCAATACTAGACGTCGTAACAAGGCATTTACTTTCCTGGATGAGGATGGGAATTGGAAAACTATCCAAGGAATTCCCAGGGCAGTTACTGTCTGGGAAATTTTAACAATGCAGTTGAAGAAGTTCTACAGGAAAGGCTATCAAATATTTGCAACCCATATGGAGGAAGCATCGAAGGATAAGTTTCCAAATTTGGAAGATCATACAGTCCTCGAATTTTTTAAGATGTGTTCAAGGAGGTACCAGGACTACCTCCAAAGAGAGATATTGATTTCTCTATTAATTTGATGCCTAGAGCAACTCCAGTGTCAAAGACTCCTTACAAAATGAGTACACCCAAATTGAAGGAGTTGCAGATGCAACTTGAAGAAATTCTGAAGAAGGGGTATATACGCCCAAGTGTGTCACCTTGTGGTTCCCCAGTCTTGTTCATGAAGAAGAAAGATGGGACATTGAGATTGTACATGGACTTCAGTCAGTTGAATAAAGTAACTATAAAGAAAAAGTATCCTCTGCCAAGGATTGATGATCTCTTTGATCAATTGAAGGATGCAAAGATATTTTCAAAGATAGATCTCATGTCAGGATATCATCATGTAAGGATTAAAGAGGAATATATCAGAAAGACCACCTTCAAGACAAGGTATGGTCATTATGAGTTCATAGTGGTGCCATTTGGGTTGTCAAATGCACCAGTTGTTTTTATGTGCTTAACGAATGGTGTTTTCCAGGAATATTTAGACAAGTTTGTCATTGTATTTTTGGATGAAATCATTTTATATTCCAAGTCATAGGAAGAGAATGAGAATCATTTGAGGATGGTGTTGCAAGTGCTAAGGGAGCATCAAATGTATGCTAAATTGATAAATTGCTCGTTTTATCAAAACAAAATTCACTATTTGGGGCATTTGAAGAAGGGATAACAGTGGACCCTGAAAATATTGAGGAATGTGACAGAAGTCAGATCCTTCATGGTTCTATATAGTTACTACATAAGGTTCATTGCAGGGTTTTCGAGAATATCTCACCCCATCACTTCCTTGCAAAGGAAGGGGAATAAATTTCAATGGACAAAAGAATTTGAAAAGAGTTTCCAACAATTGAAGAAATCGTTAACAAGTGCTCCAATTTTGAGGATCACAGATCTGAATGAAGTCTTCATTATATGCACATATGCATGTAAAGAAGGAATGATTGGAGTCCTCTGTCAAAATGGGTTTGTTATATGTTATGAATCAAGGAATTTGAAAGAGCATGAAAGGCTCTATGCCACTCATGATTTGGAATTGACAACCATAGTGCATGCTTCAAAGAAGTGGAGGCACTACCTCATGGGAAAGAGGTTTGAGCTAAGGACATACCATAATGGTCTGAAATATTTGTTTGATCAACCTACTTTGAATGCTAGCCATAGTAGATGGTTGGAATTACTTTGTGAGTATGCCTTGATATCAAGCATATCAAAGGAAATGAGAACAAAGTGGTTGATGCACTCAATAGGAGAGTGCATGGACTGCATGCTACAACCATTATCATGTATCAGATGGATCCTAAAGGAAGAGTTTCTGAAGCTGCAAAAGCATATTTGCAGTACATGGGATTGGTAACAAAATTTCAACGAGGTAAAATGAAGCAAAAAAATGAAGATTATGAATTGGGAATTGACGAAATCCTTCGATACAGAAACAAAGTCTATGTACCCAATTCTCTGGAATTGAGGAGTGAGATTTTAAAAGAGATGCATAATGTGTCTTATGCAGGACACCCAGGATATCAGAAAACAATTTCAACAGTCAAGAGCCAATATTATTGGCCTGACATGAAGAGGGAGATTGTTGGATACCATTACCCATTCCTAAGTGAAAATGGGAAGTGGTGACAATGGATTTCATCAAAGTATTTCCCAGAACAAGCAAGCAACATGATGCAATCACGGTAATGGTGGAAAAGCTTACTAAAGATGCCCATTTCATTCCATTGAAGACTACTCACAAAGAAGCTAATGTTGTTGATATCTATATGAGGAAAGTAGATGGATTGCATGGCATACCCAAGAAAATTATCTCTGACAAAGACCCAAAGTTTACATCAAAGTTCTGGAAGGGGTTATTCAAAGGGTTCAGAAAAAATATGAACTTCAACACTTCTTATCATCCTGAGTCTGATGGGCAGACAGAGAGGTTGAACCAAGTAATAGACGATATGTTAAGAATGTATGTGATGGACAAACCATCTAAATGGGAAGATTATCTACACTTGGTAGAATTTTCCTACAATAATGGGTATCAAGCGTCACTGAAGATGAGCTTGTTTGAAGAACTTTATGGAAGAAAGTGCAACACCCAAGTAAGTTGGGACAACCTAGTTGATAGGGCAGTGGTTGGGCTAGATTTTCTCAAGGAATTGGAAGAACAAATGATGAAGATTAAGCAGAATTTAAAGGCTTGCCAAGACAGGAAGAAAATTTAGGTTGATAAGAACATAACTCATAGGGAATTTAAAGTAGGGGATCATGTATTCCTAAGAGTGAAGACAAACAAAAGTTCCCTGAAGTTGGGAAATTGTTCAAAGTTGGCAGCTCAGTATTGTGGGTCGTTTGAAATCCTAGAGAGGATTAGTCCAATAGCATATACTCTTGCATTTCATGCATGAATGTCTATACATAATGTATTTCATGTGTCATTGCTTAAGAAATATTTACCTGATTATAATCATGTTATTGATTGGAATGTGATTCAGGTGGAGCAGGAAATCACTTTTCAGGTGCATTAGGTGCCTCTACTGGATCGAAAAAGAAAGCAGCTCCAGAATCGAGCCATAGGGCTTGTAAAGGTCCAGTGGATCTGGTACGGTCTCGAGGACGCAACATGGGAGCATGAATATGCTATGCAGATAGAATACCCGCATCTTTTTGAAGATTTTGAAAATCTTGTTGATGCTGTGTAAATAAGTTGCACTGAGGACAATGCAAAAATAAGGGGAGGGGATTGTAATACCCCAGGGATGAGCTCCAATTGTATTTATGAACTGTAACATGTTTTGTAGGATGATGAGCCAAGCAAATATAAGATGATAGGCTTAAGTGTTTATTAGGCCAGTGAGCCCAGGTGTTAAAGGTCAGGAACATGTTTTGTACATGTAAATATTCATATTATTAATATAAAAACATTGTTGCCTGTAGAACGACCATGAAGAAAGAGTATCAGGGACTAAGATCCACTGGGATGGGTAAGGAAGAGGGGGATGAGAGGCTGGAAGTAGGGACTAATATTAAGAGATTAAGTCCAAGAATAATTTCTTGTTATTCTAGATGTTGATAGAAGGATATGATTATATCCTAAGTTCCTTTGGGAAGAGAAAATTACTTCCAAATGGAAAGGAACGTGCTTCATGAGTGATAGGTGTCAGCTCAGGAACATGCAATTTTAAGTAGGAATTATTTCTGTTGGGGGGGGACTCATGGAGGTTCAGGGACACACAGTTGGCTCTCACGCTCTCACCATTCTCTCCATTCTCAGACTAGTCAGCCACCTTTATCTTGACAAGTTCACTCACACACCGAGGAATAACACAACCAACCATTTCCACTATTGTTGATCCTGTGGCCACCGTGAACCTATGTAACTTTTGCGCAATGGTATTTTGTTGAGACATACTCTACCTTACCCGTGTTTTTTTGTTTCCTCCACCCTTACCCATTTGTCTTAGAATATAGATAGAAGAAACATGTTGTCAGGGTTGTGGTTTGCAAAGGCGAGTTGTCAGGCCCATAGATTGAAGAGGCAAGTTTTCATGCCTGTGAGTAAATCTCTCCAGGTGAGAGAGTGTGTTGAGGAAGTGAATTCTCCTGAAGGGAGTACAGTAAAAACTATAGAGCTCTGAGAGTTCCTGTCCAACCTATTGTTGAAGCCCCAAAAGGGAGGTGGAGCAGCCAATGAACTGTGTGACACTGAAGGTGTATACTCCTGGGGTGGGACAAGCATGTGGGGAATGAGAGTCTATGAGCAGTGGGCATAAGTGTCTCCTGGGAGAATCCTTCCTGTTGAACTGTGCGACATTCTTGTTATCCTTGCCAAGCCTAGGAATCCCTTTTTCGGTGTATTTTAGTCCCAGCTTGAGGGTGAACCATTGCTGAGAGTGATGAGCAGTGTGGTCTAAGGCCGGGATGTTCATGGAAGGTTTGCACACATTCGGTGGTAGTCACAATCCAAATATAAGTATCAATTATGTGTTTAATGATGTCTGTTGTGCATTTCTATAATTCTTACAATGTTATCACGTGATTTCATTGCATGTATGATTTACAGTCAATTTCACATGAGTTAGTATGGTAGTAGTATATTTTAGTGCCTTTTATTTCATTAGAAATGCATGCAATATATATATACTCCAGGATGAACAATTAACCTGCTATCAGAGCTTATCAATCTGTTGGTGGTGTTACATGGAGAAGCTTGGGTGGTCAGTGCTGCCACAAAATGGTATTACGGTTTAAATTTCGTAGTGGCATTGCCCTTGCAGTTTGGTGGATAGGGACGTTACAAATTGGTATCAGAGCTAAGAGAGATGTCCAATAAGTGGTGTTTCCCAGCCTATTGGTGGTTGGGGACGTTACAGGGAGTGTCTCTTCCATTCAAAAAAGTGGTTGAAGGGGGCTCCACCACATTTCATTATTGATAGTAGTAGTCAAAATAACCTAATATCATCTGAGGTTATCAATATATTGAAGTTGTCGATGATGCCACACCCCCAACCATACACCATTGGTTGGTTGAACTAGGGACGAGATATGTTCATAAAATGATAATGTCACTAGTCCTATGACATCAAGCATTTCAAAGATTGGGTACTATGTGATGTTTCCCCACTTGAAATTTGTGATGTTATTTTAGGAGAAATCTATATCTGGAAATGTCATATTTTTTATGATTTCAATCCTCACAATGTCATTATTACTTTGGGGATCCAAATCTATAGGGTACTAGAGGTAATGCCAACTATTGCAATTTCCTTTGTCTCAACAAAGTAATGTCAAAAGGTAATCTCTTAGACTAGAAAATTTTTCCTCTTCATGGTTCGATCGAAAGGTGACCGAAAGGTCACTGCAACCACCATCACCTCAACATGGGTCCTCTCTACATAATAGAAGCAGGTGTAAAATATTGTAGATGAATAAATAAATATCTTCACTTCACCTATGAGGGTGCCTCTACACTACCAGGTCAAACATTTAATCGACTTGATACCTAGTGCTCCTTTATGTAATGGCCTAATATACTGACACTCTCTTTTGGAGAATGAAGAAATAAAATTTGAATTCATGAGCTCATTTAAAAGTTCCACATTTGACCAAGCTCCCCACCTTGTGGGAGCCTAATTGTATTGCTACAAAACAAAAATAGGACACGACAACTCTGTATTGGTTATCGATCCCTAAAAAAAACCATTGTTAAGAACTGATACACGATCCCTAGATTGGCAATATTTTTTATCACCTTAAGGGTGCGATTTTATTTAGTTATATTGATCTAATGTCAGGCTACCACCAGGTCCTGATTAAACAAACCAATGTATGGAAGAATTCCATCAAGTCTAAAGAAGGCCCTTTTGAGTGGTTGTTCATGAATTTTGGCTTGACTATCTCTCTAGAAACATTCACGATAATGATGGATGATATCTTGCATCCATTCATAAAATTTGTTTTGGTCATCTATTTGGATGACATTCTCATCTTCACCAGAACTTGGGAAAAACATTTGCAACACATTTAGCAGATCTCGAGCAATTAGTGGCAGCACAAGTTATATTCCAATGTGGATAAATGCACATTTTTCATGTAGAGAATTCAATATCTAAGATACATCATGGATGAATAGGGTGCATGTGGAACCAACCAACATCCAATTCATTCATGATTTTCTAGCCCTGATGACTCTAAGAGAGCTCTGCAACTTCTTAGGCCTTGCCAAATTCTATTGTAGTTTCATGTTGGGGTTATCTCATATTTCTTGGACCTTAATCCAAGTGTCCAAGGGTGGAGAAGGGTGGAGTTGAAGCCAAGTTTTCCTAGTCTAAGTCACAAAATAAGGCATTCAAGGATTTGAAACATCACCTCTAATTAGAACCAGTACTCACTCTACCAGAGCTGCAAAAACCATTTGAGATTAATACAAAATCCTCCAACTATGTTATTTTTGCAATCCCCACTCAACATGAACATCTAGTGGCCTATCACAGTGAGACACTCTCTCATATTGTTCGTAGGTATCCCACCTATGACAAGTATATGTATTAAAGTATGCATATTTTCACGGTTCTTCATAACGTTGTTGTAATTCTATAAATAAACTATGTATGGAGTTTTTGAAATGTCCAATGTTTTGAGAGGACACTCCACCCATCATCATGGATTGTTGAAGCAACACTGGAAATAAACTGTGTATGGATTTTTTTAAACGACTAATTTATAATGACTATGTCTATCCTTTTCCCTAACGGTCATATTATCTTCACCTTATATACTCCCTACCCCATCTTTATTTTCATACTTATTGCTTCAACCATCCTTGATTATGGGTGGAGTGTCCACTCGAAATGTTAGACGTTTCAAAAACTCCATACACAATTTATTTCCAGAATTACAAACAACATCAAGTAGATGTATTCCATTGTGTAGGGATGTTGACAATGAAAACATCATATTATGGGAAAGGAAACAGTCATACACAATGATCACAAGGCTCTTCAATTCATGTACAAATGGAGAAAGTTACATAATGATGACCTTTAGAAGTCGTCCATGTACTTGAAACAATTCCATTCAAACATCAAATACAATGACGTTAACACAAACCATGTTGCAGAATACATTATTCGGACTTTGGTTGTGGTGCTAACCAAAATTCTTAACTCCTATGAGAATAAGAGATCTAGGTGGCCCCAATTGTACGACAATGAAACTAACTTTTCTTCTACATATCAACAACTATTTGCATGCAAACAAGTTCCATACTTTCACCTCTAGGATGCACTTTTGTGATATTTGTTCCATCTTTGTGTTCCTTCAAGAAGACATGCAAAGCTAATTTGGGAGGAAATGTGGCATGGAGAAGATGGTGGTAGTACTTTAGAAGTATTTCTATTGGACAAAACTCTGACATGACATCAATAGGTGTATTTGAGTGTGCATTGTTTGTGCCATCACTAAACCTGCCTATAAGAAGCAGGGGTTGTGCACTCCTCTACCTATCTTGGAGAATCCATGGTAGTCAGTCTTCATGGATTACATGTGAGGTTTTCCCTCCACCAAGCATGGTGATTATTGTTTCTTTATGGTTGTCAATCAACGTTCTCTAAGATGGCCATTTTGGTGCCATGTAAGAAAAGTAGTACAACCAAAGCCATTGCTAAGCTCTTCTTTGAGCATGTTTGGATTCATTTTTGGCTACCAAGGACCATTATTTAAGATAGGGAAAATAGGTTCCTCAGTAGCTGCTATTCCATCTTATGGTCTCTCATGGAAACCAAGTTGAAAAAATCAATTTCCTTGCACCCCCAAACAAATGGACAAATAGAAGTGGTCAATAGGACAAATGTGCATATTCTACGCATGTACAACTCCAACCATCCACATACATGGGATGAGAGCCTTCCATATGTTCAACATAGCTACAACATATCCTTCAACAATTCTATTGGCCAAATCCCTTTTCATGTGTGCTTTGGGTTCCAACCATTGACCCCCATTGATGTAGCTCTACCCATTACATCTTCATAGGAATATTCCCTCCATGCTCTGATAAATGAAAATAAAGCAGTCGAATTTGTTGATAGATCCATTATATTCAATGATATTTTCATGATATCTTGCATAAATTCAATCCCAAGTACAAGTATCAACATGATTGACATCGGCTTCAACACAGGTTTTAGGTTGGTGATAAGGTGTGGTTTCATTACAGGTCCCCACAAAAAGTTTATACCACTAGAATATGGGCCTTACACCATCACAAAAGTCGAAGGTGAGAATGTTTTTGAATTGACTACTCCCCCTTTCCTTGGCTTCGACCTAGTATTTAATGTGGAATTGGTTCGAGCATATTTTACACCTTTATGTGACACCTTGGAGGTGGTTGAGCATTTGGCCCCTACAAATTTTTTAATCATAAATGCATTGAGCATGTTACAATGGATTGGATCATGTACAATAAGATGAAGGACACTTTCCAACAAAACATACAATGCCATTAGGTTGTCAAAGTGAGACAACTTCTTCACCAAGGCAAGTGGCTCACCAGTAGTCAAATTCAACCAAAGTTTGTCCATCTTATGAGGGAACGTAACATAATGGGGACCATTGCTCCCTATGGGGGGAGGACTCAACCAAGTGGACATCGATGGCCACCCACATCTTCCATTGACTCAACAAGGTTTTCCATCTTGGGAAGTTTTTTGTCTACAACTTTTCAAGTTCTTAACTCTCACCATCGTTTTGAGGCCTTAAACGATTTTTTTTTGCCATTTGGGGGCCTAGGGTGGCCATTAAGTTTCCAGGCCTGCAACAATTATACTTCTCGTGTATATCTTTCCAACATGTTATTGTGCGTCCCAAACAAAGATTTTATGCAAAAGTTGTGCCCCAGGAAGTTGACATTCAACTAGCCACCTCGAGGCCCACAATCTTATTTGCGCTTTGTCTCCTAGGGTTACAATTTTATATATTTATGGTTTTTTTCATCTTAGAGTTTAGTACTTTATGTTAAAAGACCATTTTCAATATCTTCTAATGTCTTCTTGCGAATGAGTGTCATGGACACCTCTCTCTTCATAAATAAACTACCAACATTCTAACGTACTTGTATTACTTTGCATTTTACATTCTTTTCTTATTATATTCATTTATAAAACTTAATTTTCAATGTATTATCATGCTCTCTAAAATATTTTGTATATATGTTTCCATTCATATTCCTAACTTCCATTTTGTCTTCTCTACAACCCATATCATTATTTTTCTTAAATAAATTAATCCAACCTCTTTCAAATAGCCGAAAACCTCAAAAAATTCAAAAGTCACAATATGATACAAATTTAAAAATATTAAGGATTCATTTTAATGATGTATGATACGCATAACGACTTTGCAAAGGTGCATATTAAGTTTATAAAAGCAGTTTAACAGTTATTTGTAATAACAAGGCCACACTTTAAGTGATTATCCATGTGTAAACAATAATAACACCGCACTTTCAACTACTTTTAAGCCTTCTTTCAAATGAATATCAACGAGATTGTTTTTTCTTAACATAAGAAGTAATAACACTAAACCACTTTTGTTATATTTTTTTTGGTCTTTTGGTGGCTACAACATAAATCTACAAGAAAAATACAATTTTCTCTTCTTTAAATTGTATTTTTGAATGTAGAAATGGTTTTAGCTCGCTCTCAGAGTAGTAAGATTATACAAATTTAATCACTCAAATATGTAGATCCAAGAATATGAAAAATATCTCGTAAAATATAATTGGAAAAGGCAAAAACTTAACATATTTAAACTATAAAAAAAAATTCACAAATATTATCAAATTATATTAACTATTTTTAATTTTTGTATGGAGGAATCCTTTGTCCCACAAATACAAATCTCATACATACACCAATAAATTTAATGTTTCGACCATAAACTTAAAATTATTATATTTATTAATAATATTTTAAAATTATACATATAAAGAAGATTCTCTATAAAATATCATAAAATATTTTTTTTTTAATTACTATGTGAAGCAAATTCTTTATCCCACAAACAAAAATCTCATTTTTTTTTAATTAATAATAATAATAATAATAATCTATTTTTAAGGTCACGACCAAGCCAGCACACCAAATTGGTGTATGAGACCCCCTTGTTTGTGGGACAAAGGACCCCCCTCCGCCCAACAATTTCACTGGTAAAGTCTACGAAGGTATACATACCTTACCCCCCTCTGGATTTGAACCTGTGACCTCTTAAGAGGAAACAAACGCATATTCTTAACCATTACTATGTGAAACCTTTTTTTCTTTGTTTTGTGTCAAGATGTAGAGAGGGAATGAGATATTGAGCCGGCAACTACTCATAGTCCTCACCGTTTGAATTCAATAATATAATAATTAATAATTAATAAAAACAAAAAAATGTTAAATCTAATAATATGGTAATTAATAATAAATAAAAAATATATATATTATTTTTAAAATAATTTTTTTATAAATAAAATATATTTTTTTAAGTTAAATTATTAAAGAGAGTGATAGGCATAAAGAGATTATTTTAATTATGTTGAAAGGCGGTACAATTAATGATCTTTTAATCTTAAATTATAATATGATGGCTGCACATTGAAGATGTCGGTATATTCTTAGTCGTCCTCCAAAATCAATGAGTCAGATTTATTGTTGATAACTTCCCTGCATTTATGAATGCATCAGTGAACCTGTTTACTTTTTAACATTTACCTAATCATATTAAGAAATTACTGTAACATCATATGATTGCCACGTTTAAATAATTAACCTTTGAGATTACCCAATTTAGCAAGCACTCCTTCAACTTCATTCTTGGAAATTACACATATTAGACAAGCCACGTTCCATGCTTTCACGGATTTAATCAATTGTCCACGCGTTTCCTCTACCTCGGATTTCCTCAGCTATAAGCCTTTCGGCGTTCACCAACAGCGAGTTGATGACTGTGCTAGTTTTTATGTATTGAGAATTATTCATTTCTGTACTCTTCTTTCTTGGGAATTATTCATTTGAATGATGCAGTGTTCAAGATCCCCCCACCAGTGCCATATAATCAACCCTGCCAGAGTCCCCAGTACAACAACCTAAATTGACCGGTGTCTTCAATACATGTCCAGACTGCCCAGTACAACAACCTAAATTGACCGGTTGCAACGATTGATTGGTAGGGTCGTTGAAGTTTTCTTTGGTTCTCTTATAAAATCAAAATTCTGTTGCTAGATTTATACCTGGAGTGCTAGTGATTCTGGTGTTTGCAACCGTTGAACATATTTTGAAATTCGGCATTGTTTTAAACATATCTCGTAAGTTTACCAATTACAAATATACTCATTACAAATGAATATTCCAAGAGGTGTAAATCACATATAAGCAAGCTTTATGTTTTTCCAAGACATGGTATACTCCAAACGGTATGTAATCTCAATATGCTAATCATATAGGACAATATAAGGTGCTGAGTAAGGATCCAAACGGTATGTAATCTCAATATGCTAATCATGAATGTAGAATATGTAACCACAATAATTATGCCAAACACTTTGTCAATTAGTCCAAACCATGTATCGAACTTGTCCTTATCTTAAATGAAACTTGTAACATGTCTAAATGAAACTTGAAACTTGGTAAACCTTGCAGGGTTAATGGCCCTTTGTATAAGCCAAACCAGGTGTACCAAGCCTAGGGAGGTCATCACCTCGACTCTCATGGATATCCTATCTATAAATTCATGGTGTAGTAAGAGGGCAATTGCCCCGGTGAACTCATTCATTCCCCCTTTTCATTTTCTCTTTCTCCTTGACTCTTTTGAGCATTTTCTCACATTTTCCCTCTGCAACTATGTTTTCTCCCTTTCTTTCTCAGGTGAATTCTCTCTTTATCGATCTATTACTCTGCTCCTATCCCTCGACTCTTGCAAGAGAATTGTCTGCATTTCCCTTTGCTTTTACACCTGTGCTTCAGCTCCTTCGAGCTCTCTCGGGTGCTTTCCAACCACCCCTCCACCTTTCTCCTTCGCTCCTCCACAAACTATCCTCTACATTCTCGCTATTGTGCCAAGAGAAAGGGGGAAGTCCAGGAGAGGCTCACTATACTACAAGGCCCTCTCCAGACATGAAATACTTAGCTCATCACAACTGGCTCTCATCGCTTCTCACATCTCTAGCCCCGGGAATAATAGCCAAGGGTCGTCAGAACCTTCATCGTCACCCCCTCACTCCATCCATGGAAATTTCCTGATTAAAGAGGAAACACCACCATCAAGAGAGAATAATCCTTTGCTCACCAATCCTCTTTCCCCCCAAAAAATCAATCCACGGGACCAAGTGTATGGCGATGGAAGTTGAATGGTGGAGGAGGAAATGACCCCAAGATGGCAGGTGGAGGAGCACAAGGTGATTGTTGGCGAGGAAAAGGAAGTGTAGCAGCCTCTCCTCTGCGCAAATCAACTCACAGACAAGCACCTCCAACTTATTTTCGAGATTCGGCAAAAGAAAGATGATCAACTTCACTCACAATGCATCCTTGGCCAAAGACTGGGAATTATGTTTGATGCATCAATGGATGCTCCTGCATGGACTCAATGCCCAATGTGTGGCCATAAGTACACCCATGTCTACAACATCCATGCTCGCCCGAGCTCACTTGTGGAGTAAAGCCTCCATGTTTCTGTTTTTTTTTCTTCTCTCATTGTAGGCTACCATTTTCTTATTGCTCTCGGTGCAGACTTGATGGTCATAGTGACCAATTCCTTTATGTTCATACAGTTTTTTTCATACAGTCTGGTCATACTGGTTTGTTCATACAATTTTAGCTCACTTAGTGATGCATCCAACTCATAGTATTTAATGGAAGCCACTTGTTTTGGTTTCCCTTTTGTGGCAGAACAGGTGGCTAACACTTGACATTGTATAGATAACAGTCAATATTAATACAAGGACCCTTATTTTATTTACAAAAAAAAAAACATCGGTGGAGAAAATCAAGATCGTCTTGAATCGTTTCCTTTTTTGACTTTTCCCAGTTTGTAATAGTTTATCAAATAAATATCAGAAAGTATTTGATTCATCTATTGAGTTATTTTTGGAAAATTTGTGGTCCAACTCACGAGGGTCCCACTGCATTAATTTTATTTTGATAACTAAAGGGAAAGGATTCTTAGTAGAGCTCCCATTACATTAGTTTTCTTTTGATAACTAAAGGAAAGGAAAAGGATTCCTAGTAGACAAACGCGGGAAAATAGACGTCTTCGTTTAAAAAATAGTTAAAACTCTCAGCCATTGTGCAACAAAAAAAATTTCAATGAGAATGAACATTTCAATTAAAATGAAGTTGTATAGTTAATTTAAAATAAAATTTTATTCCTCGGATGGGGTGTCATCGAAATAGATGAGTGGATGGATAGCTGGGCAGACACCTAGCCACAACCCACGCCACAATGCACCAACTCAACCCACACTCACCTCGGCCTTTACTCTATGCATTTAAAACCTAGTTCGATGCACCCCTGCATTCATTTGCACTCTGCCTAGTTTAATGCCATGGTGCTTCAACTCGCAAGAATTATAAATGCTATGGGCTGCATGTAGGCCCAATCCCATCACCTCGCCCAGTTCAATGGTTTTTGGCCCAATCTCTAGAAAGCCATGGCTCATTTGAGCTCTTGGCCTCTTGTGTCTCACCCTCTTCCACCAAACTACATTCTTCTTTGGCTCTGGTTCGAGCTTCCTCCTTCCTTCCACCGTTAGTTGCTCTCTCGACCTCTCATTCCTCGCACTCATCCTTCAGTTTGCATTTGTTCTTGGTCATGGCTCGAACCTTCTCCTTCGCTCAACCGTTGCCTTGAGCTCCACCTTTGGTTCTTTGTTTATCTCTCGATGCCTTGCCTTTGGGGTAAGTCTAAGCAGGGGGCAACCTAGTACGTAGCAAGAGGAAGAGGCTTGAGGGGCCATGGCAATCACTCTCCTCAAATATTTTGTTAGGACACTGTTCATGCCTCCACTTTGGAGATCCCCCATGCCTCAAATTGCACCACCTCTCCGGACCACCCTCCTGAATGTGCCACTACACCAGAAGTACCTCCCTTGTCTTCTTCGTATGCTTGTAGAGTTGAGTGGTCTGATAGCCATGGAAATTCCCAAGGCTTAACTCCAAAAATTAGCCTTGAGTCGTGACCTCCCATCCATCCTCCACCTCACCCTCCTCCACCCTTTGCTCCCCCCAGTGCGACCACCCCTCTCTCTTCCTCATCCTCCCCACTCCCCTCTCTGGCCTCCCCCTCTTCATCCTTTGATTTTCCTCCACCTCCAATTGCTTGCTCCCGGTGCGCTGGGTTGGAACCTTTGAAGGAATGTTTGGATTCCATCAAGTGCTCTATTATGGACGTCAATGGAGCCATCAAAGAGTTGCAGAACAGGGAAGATGACCAGATTCATTGCGAGGATATTTTGATGTCTCTTCTACAGGATCTCCGACAAACTATCCTGGACACAAGGAATTTGGGTAAGGACACTACGCACGACCAAAGGAACGAGTGGAGGCCTGACCCCATCTCTGGATAATTTCAACTTTCTCAGGTTTCCCAAGTTTTTTATGGCTCAAGACATTATAATTTATAAGGTTCTTGCCCTGCATGGATTTTTAGCTCTAGGATTATACTGTTTTTTCTCCTTTTAGTTTTTTTAATCTTGCATGGACAGTTTAGCTTACAGAATTCTCGCCCTGCGCAACATCCTAGATCTAGGACTATACAGTTTATGCTCTTTACAATTTTTTAAGTTTTTCATGGACACTTGGAACCTTAATTTCCATGTGGCAACATTGGTTTCCCACCAGAGCAATGTTGCCACAACCACATGGGATATTACGACAGTTGTAACTTTTTCTCCTTAGGAGGATCTAATATATCTTCTAACTTACAAAAATAATAATAATAACATTTTATTAAAAAAATTTCAATGAGAATGAACATTTCAATTAAATTGAAGTTGTTTAGTGAATTTAAAATAACATTTTCTAATATTAATTCAATATAAAAAAAATTATAATAATAACTTAGATAATTATATAAAAATATAAGTATAGTTTAATTTTATATAAAATAAATTATAATAATAACTTGGATAATTATATAAAATATAATTATAGGTTAATTTTAATATCTACATTAGAGAAAAAAAATAATAATGAACCCAACCCTGAATTACTTTAACTCTATATATGCTTTGGCTCGCACAAGTGATATTATCTATTATAATTATGAGCATAATTAATAATGAATCTGTCATGAATTTCTTTATGTAGAGATCTATATGTTTCCGTGAGCACAAGTGATGTGATATTATCTATTATAATTATAAACATATGCAGGAGACTATTTCATTTTGTAATGTATAACAGGTATTTACTTCAAGCAGTTTGTAAAGGTAAGAGCTTATTTGTTGGAAATAGTAATTACAGATCGCTGAGATATTCATGTCTTCATTGATTTTTTTTGTCAGTCAATTTGTCAATAGTTTTGTCTGACAGTTGAATTGTTATTCAGTTAGTTTGTTTGATTGGAAATGCAAAGCTGGACATTTACTCAAACTCAGTCTAAGTAAGTCGACAAGCAGGGGAATTATAAATGGAGCCGATATTTTTCTTCTTGAGTTCAGTTAAGTAGTTAAAGAGTGAGTCATATTAATGGTCATCTTTAATGTTCAGTCGGTCTTACTTCTGCAGGAAGTATCAGTCATAGCTCATATATGTCTGAGTCTTTAACTAGTCGAGATGATGTAGAGAAGAATCACAGAGGTAGAAAGAACAAATCCGTGAAGGAGAAACAACAACAGTTGAGGAGTTGAAGAATTTTGAGCAGAAGCTTTGTTTATTTCAAGTCAACAAAAGAAGTTTTTTGAGCCAAGGCTCATCACGGTATTGAATTCTGTAACCGTGCACAACGTGCCAAACTTATTAATATCAAGTATTTTGTTTGTTAACAAATTTCATGTTGTATTTCTGATTTTATGTGATAAGCATATCATTGTGTTATTCTACATCCATAAATCATTCTATTAAGTGTTATATCAAAGTGTGTAGTAAATTGTGCAGATAAGTCATGACAGTTCAGCGAAGAAGTTTGTCGCGAGCAATATTTTACCACTGTGTTGCTCACAGTTTCTTTGCGTGCTGCTGGTTCAAGATATGGTATTAGAGTAGGGTGATCAAAAGAAAGTTTATCAAGAGAAGGTTCTATGAGAACAAGTTTATCAGATAAAAAAATATGTCGAAAAGTGAAATATGGCTTCTACCTCAAATCTGCAACCTCCCACTTTAAGAGGAAAGAATTATGAGATGTGGTCATTGACCATGGAAGCACTGTTCCTAGGTAAATATGTATGGGAGATAGTCGAGAATTACTATGTAGAACCAATATATTAGGCATCATACAATGCCCTCACACAAGTTGAGAAAAATGTCTTGAAAGATCAAAGAAAGAAGGATGGAAAGATACTATTTTACATACATCAAGCCATGCATGAGAGAATACTCTCAAGACTTGCATAAAAAAAACAAGCCAAGGAGTCATGGGATATATTACAAACCTCTTATCAAGGTATGGACAAACTAAATACTTAAAAACTACAAATTCTTAGAAGATATTTTGAGACTTCGTCAATGAAAGATATATATATATATATATATATATATATATATATAGTAGATTCATTTTATACCCATGTCATTGGCCTAATAAATCATATTAAGTCTCATGGAGAGATCATAGAAGACAAAAAAGTTGTTGAGAAGGTACTTAGGAGTCTTCTTCCTAAATTTGATACCTTAGTTGTGACTCTAGAAGAGAGCAAATACTTGAGTTAGTTTAGTCTAGATGATCTGCAATATTCCCTCATTAATCATGAACATAGATTGAATAGGTCAAATATGTCATTAAAGAATTCATTTTCCACGCAATAATCTATAATTCATGGAAGAGTAAGGGGGAGAGCTAACTCTAGAGGAAGAGGAAGAATTTATGTCAGAGGTGGATGCAATAATAGTCCTGGAAATACTGGTGGAAGAGGTCAAAACCCAAATACCAGTTAGTCAAGTTGTCATTGAATTGAAAAATCAAAGATGCAGTGTCATTAGTGTAAAAAGTATGGACATTATGCATATGAGTGCAAAAACATACATTATAATCAGAACAAGCAAGGTCGAGATCAATCAGAAAATGCAAATAAACAAAGTCACCCTATGTTTATGGAATGCACTGAGGAAATCTCTATAGTAACTCTAATTGAATGCAATGTTGCTCAAGCAAGTCCATGTGCATATGGTATTTATATTCAAGCTCTAGTAACCACATGACATGAAACCTATAATTGTTTTCTAGTTTTGATGAGTCAGTCCAAACCAAGGTTACACTTGGAACAAATATCCAAGTCATTGTCTTGGGAAAAGTCAGTATAAACATCTTAACTAAGAAAGGATAACAAAAGATTATGCTTGATGTATATAATGTTTATGTTGTGAACCATAATATGATGAACACAAGACAACTGTTATATAAAGGATATAGAATCTACATGGAAAATAATCATTGTTTGATTATGGATAGATATCCATGCAATCAACTTATTACAAGAATCCAAATGAAAAATAACATAATTTTCCCATTGACATTGAAACCAACAAATAAAAAGAATACAAGTATAGCGGTTGGTAAAGAAAAATATGTGCAGTTAGAAACTACATTTACAATAGAAAGTGCGCACAGTTCCAATGAATAAAATAGTACGCGCAGTACCAAGAAAGGAGATAATGGCACAAAAATGAAGGCAACATTCCAATATAATGTAAATGATGATTCTTGGTTATGGAATTTCAGATTTGGACATTTGAACTTTGGAGGTCTGAAGCTGCTACACACAAAGAATATGGTAAAAGGTTTTCCATTGATTGAAAAAACAGAAAGGATATATGAAGGATAAATATTTGGCAAGCAACACACATAATCATTTCATGTCAGAAAATATTATAAAGAAAAATATCCACTGGAAATTGTACATTCAAAGATTTGTGGACCAATATAAACATTGTCTATAGGAGGAAGTACTTATTTTATGACATTTATTGATGATTTCTCAAGAAAGACATGGATTTACTATCTAAAGCATAAATTTGATGCCTTGGGTTGTTTTCAACAGTTTAAATCACTTGTGAATAAATAGAGTGGTTATTACATCAATTTTCTAAGAACCGATAGAGGAGGAGAATATCTCAATAGAATTTCAAAACTTTTGTAAAGTTCATGACATCTATGAGTAGTTTGTGGCGTGATATACACCACAATAGAATGGTGTCATAGAAAGAATCGAACCATCATGGAGATGGCGCGCAGTATGTTGGCATCCAAACATTTTTCAAATGAGTATTGGGCTAAGACAGTATAAAATGGTGTCTACATCATGAACAAATGTACTCACAAAGAGTGTGAAAAACATAGTTCCTCAAGAATCTTGGACAAGATTAAAGCATAATGTGGCACATTTAAAAGTTTTTGGTTGTGTCGCATATGCACATGTTCTAGATGAGCTAAGATAGAAGTTGGAAAACAAAAGAAAAAAATGTATAATTGTTGGGTATTTTGAAGAAACAAAATGATACAAGTTGTATGAGCTTGTCGCAAAAAAAGTCATAATTATCCGTGATGTTCAGCTCGTGGAGAATGAAGCATGGGATGGAAGAATAGAAAAGACAATCAAAATTATTGATGCAATGGAGAATGACGACACAAAAGATGAAATGTTTCAAACACCATGTACAAATAAGTGAGTAGTCCCTTCTACACCTAGCATTGTGATCCAAATCACATGGAAAAATACTCTGGTAAGAACAACATGTGTGCAGTCTACACCTAGCACGCATCAAAGATCAACAAACAGTATGAGTAGTTCTACATCTCCAGATCCAACATTAGCAAGTATGTTACCAAGAAAGACAAGAATTTTATGTGACATCTATAATGAAGATGCAACAAATTCATTTTCATTTTTTGCTTTGTTTTCACAAATATATGATCCATTAATTTTTGAAGAAGTTGTCAAAGATGATGTATGGGAACAAGCTATGGATGAATAAATCAGATGCATAGAGGATAATTAGACATGGAAATTGGTAGATGTACTTCAATAAAAGCATGTTATAATTGTCAAGTGGATTTATATAACCATGCAAGATGCAGATGGAAATGTCCAGAAGTACAAGGCAAGGCTAGTTGCAAGAGGTTTTACACAATAACCTGGAATTGATTTCAATGAAACATTTGCAACAATTGCATGCATGGACATAGTCATAGCTATGTTATCCATTGTCGCATAGTACAAGTGGCCAGTTTATCAGATGGATGTAAAGTCAACATTCCTGAATGAAAATTTATAAGAAGAAGTGTATGTGGAACAAACACAACGTTATAAGGTTCCAGGACAAGAAGACAAGGTGTACAGATTGAAGAAATCATTGTATGGGTTAAACCAAACTCCCATAGCTTGGTACAGTCGCATATATTTCTATCTCACGTAGAATGGATTTCAGGGAAGTGAAAGTGAGCCAACGTTGTAAATCAAAGAAAATCAACAAGGTAACATGTTAATTGTTTGTTTATATGTGGATGATTTGATATTTAGAGGTGATTTTGGTATAGAAAAATTCAAGTTAGTCATGAAGGATGAATTTGAAATGACTGATTTAGGGATAATGAGATATTTTCTGGGAATAGAAGTTCATGAGTCCCAAACTGGTATATTTATCTCACAATATAAGTATGCACATGAAATTATGAAAAGATTCAATATGATAAATTCAAAAGAAACCCCAGCACCTACCATAATAGGATTTAAGTTAAGAAAGAAAGATAAGGGGTCTAAGGTGGATCCCATAGTGTTTAAAAGACTGGTAGGTAGTCTTATGTATCTGACAATGACAAGACCTCATATTATGTATGGAGTGAGCCTAATATCAAGGTTCATGGAAACTCCAAAAGAATCATATTGGAAAGTAGAAAAGAGGATACTAAGATATGTGAATGAAACAAAATATTTTGGCATTAGATATTCTACTTTAGAAGATTTCAGACTTATTGGATACACTGACAATGATTGTGGAGGTAGCATAGATGACAAAAAAAGTACTTCTAGGTACACATTTAATTTTGGAACAGGTATGGTATCATGGGAATCAAGGCAGCAACCCATTTTGACTCTTTCTTTAGCAGAAGCATAGTACGTCACAGATACAAGTGCAACTTGTCAAGCAGTTTGGATGAGAAGAATGTTAAAATGTTTGTTTCAAGAACAACATGAACCAACTACAGTATTTTGTGACAAAAATTCAACGATCATGTTATCAAAGAACCATGTGTTTCACAAGAAAACCAAGCATATTGATACAAGGTATCATTTTTTCAGAGAATTAGTGAATAACAAAGAGATCTGTTTAGAATTTTGTAGGTCAAAAGAACAAGTCGCAGATATTTTTATGAAGTATTTAGAAAAATATGCATTTTAGCATCTACGTAGTAGACTGGGTGTCTGCACAATAACATATGAGTGACAGCAAAATTTAAATTCATTTTTTTATGTAATTTTCTTTTGTAATCCCACCTACTTATAATTAAGGGGGGATGTTGGAAATAGTAATTATAATTCGGTGAGATCTTCATGTCTCCACTGATTTGTTTGTCAATCAATTTGTCAGTAGTTTTGTTAGTCATTCAAAATGTTAGTCAGTTAGTCTGTACAGTATGCAAAATCAAATTTGCAAGTTTACTCAAACTCAGTCTAAGACGGTCAACAAGCAAGGGAGTTATAAATGGAACATATCTTTTTCTTCTCGAGTTTAGTTAAGTAGTTGAATATTGAGTTGTATTAATGGTCATCTTTAATGTTCAGTCAGTATTAAAGTCTCAGTCATAGCTCATATATGTTTGAGTATTTAGTTAGTCGAGATGAGGCAGACAAGAAGCAAAGATGGAGAGAGAACTCAGTCGTGAAGGAGAAGCAACATCAGATGAGGAGTTGAAGAAGTTGAGGACAAGCTCAATTTTTGTGAAATAAACAAAAGAAGTTGTTTGAGCCAAGGCTCATCACAATATTGTATTCTGTAACTGGGAGGGTGTCAAAGTTATTAATTTTGTGTGTTGACAAATTTCATGTGGTATTTATGAGTTTATTTGCTAAAAATACAATTTGTTATTCTACATCCATAAATCATTCTATAAGTGTTATAGAATGAAGCATAGTAAATCATGTCAATAATTCGTGAGAGTTCAACGACAAAGTTTGTGGTGGGCATTATTTTTCCACTAAGTTGCGCATAGTTTCCTTGTGGGTTGCTCGTTCACGATCAGATTCCTTATGCGTTGCTTGGCATAAGTTTTCTTCAGCATTGAAAGAGGATAAGGTGTTGATAGAGAGTTCTCCTTTTTAAACACAAGGATTCAATTCAAGATAAGATAGACTAAAAATAATAAAACATTTCTCATAAAAATAGTGTTGTGCCATTTATTTTGGTTAAAGTCGGTGTGCAAATTAGATATGGATAAATTTGTTATGATTTTATTTGGTTCTCCAAAATTACAAAGCATTAGTATTGTCCCTTGATAAGACAAGAAGGGTACTATTTTTATCATAATAGGGATCCAATGCTCAAAGTGACAATGTGGTGCATAGTGCCAACCCGAATGCTTCATATGATCCTGGAAACCCTTAGGAGGTCCCCTTATATGGTTGGTAACCTACCCAATTAAAACCAAAAATGTTTTAGATAAAAAAAACACGAACACATACGAACAAAGATGTACAGACATAATATAACATGTACAAAAATAATATGATATAACAATTCCTTTTCTGAAATAGAATCTTGTAATGGTTCACCAATAACGATATAGGGTGTCGAGAATCCCCAAAGCCAAGGTGCCTGTATAGATTAAACTTTCCTCTAAAGGAAGGGGCTTCCTTGAGGCGTCCAACAATACAATACATGCATCGTTCCAATTGACTAGACCATTAACCACATAAACGATTCACAACATCCATCACCCTTCGCATCCATCCATCGAAATGGATGGGAAGATATTGAAATTGATGGATGGGTTTCCTTGAGGTGTCGAACATTACACGACATCAATCAACCATTAATGGCATCAATCGGCTAGCCATCCCATGCAAGAACTTAAACAACTCCCTTGAAACAGAGTGGAACATATTGAAATTAATCGGCTAGCCATCCCATGCAAGAACTTAAACAACTCCCCACCAACAATAAAAAATGAAGGGTGCAACAAGCACCCACGAACAGTAAGTAAAAGATTAAATACAGTTAAAAAACCCAATTAGTAAATAATCTCAGCATTATTACCCTAAACAGGTTAATCCCCTTTTTAATTAAGAACGACCATGTTTTGACATGCATGGAGGTTAATTATTGAAATCGTAGCCTTTCATTTTTTGTGACTACAAATAATATTCTAAGCATATCAAATCATATCCATAGAAAACATATCTATGATTAAAAGATCATTAATTTTTGTTTTTTTAATAGATGTAAGCCTTGCTTAAAAAAACTATAATATGTTTTTTTTTTTTTTTTGCATAAAAAAAATGAATTAAATTAAAATGAAACAACAAAGAAGATATTTTTAGAACATGAAAACATTTGATCTTTCATTTAGATATAACCCGAAACATTTTCATAGATTTAAAAAAGATTTTAAATTTCTAGGTGAATTTAAATGAGAGTTCTTGTTTTTAACCAATGGAATCAACCTCATATAATAGAGTAGCAAGTACAAAAGAAAATGAAGAAAGATTAAGTCGGACATTAAATAAAAAAATGGTAGTGAAGTAAAAGATTGAAATTTACATACCAAAAAACATAACAAACTTAATAAGCAAACCATTTACCTCATAAACACAAGTAAAATCATCCTCGCTTCGTCCCTTCTGTTATTTTACAAAATGTCTATGTTAACAACAACTTTATCAAATACACATTGAAAATGATTGGAAGATGAATGATAAAAAAATTTGAGAAACCTCACAAAACTCATTGCAGAACTCTCAAAAGTTTTTCCTCCCTTGTCTTTGTTGTCTATTGTATCTTCCATATCCTTTGTTTGATGGACAATTCTTCTCGCCATTAGGTTTGATTTAGTATTATATATTATAGACAATTCTTCCATAAAAAAAAATTGGCATATGTATTATATATTAAGATTGACCATTAACATACATAGACAATGAATAATGCATTGATGTTAAATTCAATTTTTTTTTAGGATGAATTTTATTAAATTAAATAAATTTTTTATTAATAATTCTAAAATTATTTAAACAAAATTATCATATAAAAATTAGCACAAACACAACAGTAAAATGATCAACTAACTTTATCGGCATCTCTCAACCACTTTACGAAAGAAAGTGGTTGTGCTAGTTAACCTTTTACTATAAAATTGAGCATCTGGTGTCTATGATATTTTATAAGCTTCCTTCTAGTGGATTTTACTCTGGAAGACTCTTGCAGGGTTGATTCCTGGTGTGAATTTCATGAACGTCTTCAATTGCCTCGAACTAATCGAAGAGCATTTGGCAATGGTGGCGAAGGGATCCTACGTAGATCATCTGTCCTCTTCTTTTAATCAACAATAGTTCATCGCGTCGAATATATTAAAGTCGGGTTGATGAATATTACATATTTATATAAAATTAAATTATTAATATTATTAAATCATTCTAACCGTATATTACCTAATTAAAATTATTTAAAATTTAATAACAATCAATTTAACTTAAATAATGACAAAATTAATAATATTAATAATAGAAAGATTAATTTGTATCCATAAAATTTTAAGGTTAATAGAATGCTTACCATTGACCATTATAACTTTTTATAATAATAGTGTAGAAAAGTCTATTAAAAAAGAGTAATTAGTACAATGGAAAATAACATTTGTCCATATGTAATTTGGCTTTTGAAAAAAAAATTAGTTAAAATAAATATATATAGACTATTTATGTAGTAGAAAAATGTTTATGGTAATTTTACAATTATAGTTTCAACCATATTGAACTTTGTAATTTATAAAAATATCTTTGCATTTTTTTTAATTTAAATTATGTCTTTATCTTTCATATATAAAATTTTAATATAATTTCACCAATATATAATCTATAATAAAGATCATTTAATAAAAATAAACATCACGATGATAACCATCTAGCAAACATAAACATCGTAAACCTCATTAATTAGCTATCACACAAATCTAATAATTTAACATAGAAGTAACAAATTTTCCGAGGATTTTACAAGGTCCTATATTCTTCATCTTCAACTTATTATATTTCCCTCTTGGAGATATTTCATTCCTCATGTGTTCCAAGACTTGGTCTCTAATCACAAAATTCATTTATTTTCTTCTCTAGTCTATTTTTTTCTTGTATCTCTAGTTTCTATCGTGTAGATGTCTTTTGATTTGATAATGCAATTTTTGCATTTCTACAACAAAATCCTCTCCTCTTGCACTTTGAAATTCAACTTTCCCTAAATATATCAACTCTGAAATTCCTCTTGGATGCATTCCATACACTATCTGGAAATTCCTCTTGGATGCATTCCATACACTATCTGGGATGGGCTCTTACCAGTACTCCTATTTGGTGAGTCATTATATGCAAACTTTGTTTGTGGAAATTTTTTATCCCATTGATTGTTATGTTCAGTTACCAAACTCCTTTGTAGATTATATAAGATTCTATTCACTACCTCAGTCTATCCATATGTCTGAGGGTGATACGATGCAATAAAATAAAAAAATGTTCTCAACTTCTTCCACAAATTCCTCCAAAAGTGTCCCAGAAATTTGGTATCTCTGTCTGAGACTATGCTCCTTGATAATCCATGCAATCTCACAATTTATTTGAAAAACAAATTTTCTATGTGGGTAACATCACTGGTTTTGTGACATGGTATAAAATGTGGCATATTTGAAAATTTTTCAACCACCACAAATATTGAATCATTTCCCCTCTAGGTTCTTGGCAATCCTAGAAAAAAATCCATACTTATAGCATCCCATGACCTGTCTTGAATAGACAATGGTTGATACAATCATGTGTTCTGTTTCTTTCCTTTATCATATTGGAAAATTTTGCATCTATCCATAAAATTCTTCACATCAGACCTCATTCATGGCCAATAGTATCAAGAACTCAACTGTGCATATGTTTTATCATGGCCAAAGAGTCCGACCAATTCTTCACTATGTTATCCTTTAACAAATTGTCCCTCATTGAGAATCCTGGGATACACAATTGACTTCCTTTGAATAATAGTCCTTCTTGGATCATATACTCCATCCATTGATTTCTATCCATCAACAAGGGATTTTCACATTCTTCATAAGATTCCTTGAAATATGGGTCTTCCTGGTACATCTCCTTGAATTGTTCAAATCCCAAAGTCTCCACTTGAAATTCATGCAAGATTAATCATCTCTTACTCAAAACATCTACACCTTTTTTAGCACTCCCACTAATATGCTTAATGAAAAAAGTAAAATTTTGCATGAATTCTACCCATTTGACAGGCCTCTGGTTCAATTTCTCTTGTCTGGTTCTGAACTGCAAAGCATGATTGTCAGTATGCAAAACCAACTCCTTTGGCATAAGATAATGTCTCCACATTTTTAAAGCTTGAATTACATCATAAAATTCCTTTTCATATGTTGACTACTTCTACTTAACCTCATTCAACTTCTCACTAGAATAAACAACATGCTTATCGTATTGACTTAAAATTGCACCATGGCCACTCCACTTGCATCACATTTGAACTGGAAATTCTTCTTAAAATCTCAAAGAATTAAGATAGGTTGTTGTATTATCTTCTGTTTCAACACTCTAAATCCTTTCTGGCTTCTTTTTTCTAGTCAAAAGATCCATGTTCCTTCTTTATAGTATCTAGCATGGGTGTGCAAATACTACTAAAATTCCTAATGAACTTTCTGTAAAAGCTCGCTAACCCATGAAAACTTATTACTTCAAACACACTTATTGGAGAAGGCCACTCTCTTATAGCCGTCACCTTTTCCAGATCCATTTTCAATTCATTTGAAGAGATTACGAAATCCAAATACAAAGTTCTATCTTCATAAAATAACATTTCTTCAAATTCACCAACAACTTTTCTTTTTGCAACCTTGTCAACATCATATTCAAGTTTCTTAAATGCTCCTCCTCAGTATTACTAAAAACCAGAATATCATCTAAATAAACAATCACAAACTTCAAAGTAAAATATATGAGCACTTCATTCATTAACCTCGTGAACGTACTTGGAGCATTCGATAATCCAAATGACATAACAAGCCACTCATACAATCCTTCATTTGTTTTGAACGTTGTTTTTCATTCATTTACCACTCTCATTATTATCTGATGATAGTCGCTCTTCAAGTCTATATTGGAAAAATAACTAGCTCCACTCAAACAATCCATTAAATCATCCATTCTGGGTAAAATAAATCTATGCCTGATGGTTATCTTGTTGATGGATCTAGAATTGGTGCACATTCTCCAACCTCCATCCTTATTTGGAATCAACACAGTTGGTACTGCACACGGGCTCAAGATTTCTCTAATCATACCTTTATCCAACAACTCTTGGACCTGCTCCTTGAACTTTTCATTCTCTTGAGGGGTTAATATGTATGCTTCTGTGTTCGACAAACTTTCTCTCAGAATAAGGTCAATATGGTGAATGATACTCCTAATGGGTGATAAAGTATGAGGTAACTCATCCACCACAATGTCAACAAACTCATCCAATAACTCCCAAACTTTCATAGGAAAATCATTCATAGAAGTGTTTGTAAGGATGACTCTCGGCTTCACTATAACAAAAAACTGCATTTCCTGGTCTTTCTTGACTTATTTCAAAAGCTCCTTCCCACTCATGAGAAGGATACTAGGACTAGTCTCCTCTTTGAATTCCTTATCTTCTAACGACAACAACATATGTTTACACCCATTTTTCTCAAGGATATAAGTATTATTCCTCCCATCATGTATGAAATTGCTATCATATTTCCAAGGTCTCCCGAATAGAACGTGACAAACATCCATGGGTATGACATCACATAAAACTTCATCTTTATAACTACCAATTTTAAACTCAACTTTACACTATCTACTTACCATGACTTGATTTCCTTTATGCAACCACGACACCCTATACAAACTTAGATGTACTATCGTCTCCAAATTTATATTTTCCACCATCTCCGTGGATACTAAGTTGTGATTGATCCTACTGTCTATGATGACCTTGCATACTTTGTCTTTGGTCTTGCAAGAAGTTATGAATAAAATGTTCCTCTGGACGGGTTCTCGTACCTCTTTTTCTGTCTTTATGAGAGATTTCCTCATCCTGAGGGATCTTCCTCATGAATGATTTTAGGGGATAAATTTCTCTCATGCACTAATTTTCCATGGTTTTTCCAAAAACGAGATTCTCTATTTTAAAAATGATTCGCCCAAATTCTATAGGATAAAATTATTTTACCTTTAAAATCGCCAAAATTTTATAAAAACTATATAAACTCCTTATAAATTTGAATATTTTAACAAAAATATCGCCAAACATTTATAATTGGCATATGAAGGATTACTAAGATTCACCAAGGTTTCTACATTTAAAAAAAAAATATCCATCCTTGAAATCATCCCTGAGCTTTCTTCTTCAACTTCTTCTGCTTTCATCTCCATCTCCACATTCCTCTGTTGCACCTTAGAAATGTGAGCTTCTCCATCTCCTACATTCTTTTTTTTAGGACATTTCCAAGACATGTGCCCTGTTTTCCCACAAGCATAACACTTCACTTATCCTCCTCTACCTCTTCCTCTACTTCTTGGAAAATTATTTCTTCCTCTAGAGTATCCTCCTCTATATGTAGTACTGTTAAATCCTCCAGCTTGTCCCCTGGATTTCTGGAACCTTTCTCTCGTGATTCCTCTTCTTATGTTAGGACTCGTTTCCCTTCTCCTCTGACTCTGCTTTCTTACCAATTTTTATTCTGCCTTCATGGCTACCTAATAATAGTATTCTACAGTCCTCATCGTTATCATACTAATCTCATCCTAGATTTCATACTTCAATCCATTAATATACCTTGCAAAGTTTTCTTCCTGATTCTTCGTGTGTCCTTCTCTTATATTTAACTTATAAAATTCTTCAGTATATTCCTTCACCTAAAAACCTTTCTTTCTGATATTCTGCATCCTTATGAATATATTCAGTTGATAATCCTTGGGTATGAGTTTATCCTTAAGATTAGCTACCACTCTATCCCAACTCTTAATATTGGACTTACCTGTTCTCCTTCTGTTAGCTTGCAACTCGTCCCACCATAAGGCTACATGTCCCTTCAATCTGGTCACCGCATGATTTACTTTCTTCTCATCATCAATCTCCTCATAGTCAAAGTACTTTTCTAAATCACTTATCCATTCAATCAATTATTCTACATTCCAATTACCTTCATACATCAAAACTTCCATCTTTTCTTTGGGTCCGAGCTTGAAAAAATCTCTCAACAATTGCTCCTATGCTACTTGTTCTACTACAACTTATTATTCTTCTATATATTCACTTTCAGCTTCACTGACATCACCAACCTCTGGTGATCTCCTTTGTGTTGTTTCTATGGCGTCCAACCTTGCACGAAATTGTCTCATTTCCTTCTCCATGGCTGCATTGAATACAGGTCTCTCCCTACGTCTCCTTAGCGGTATGACTCTAAATATTTCTTCTCACAAAGATTATTCCTTCTCTGACACCACTTAATGCAAACCTCCCTAGTGCTCATGTGACCTCTCATTCTAGGATTGAATTACATAGGAGATGAAGCATCTCCTGGGTCATCAAACAACCCTTAGAACTCTTACCACATGCCTTTTCTTCTCTCACCACATGAAAATTCGTGTTCATGAGGGTATTCTTCCTCCAACAGAGTCGTGCACATGAACTTGGCCTAAAACCTTGGTCATAAAATTTGGAAACTATAACTTCGGCTCTTTAGAACTTCGGGCTTCTGAGGTTTTACCAACACAACATTCCAATTCTCTTGAATAGTCGAACTAGGGAACTCCCTAAGAGTTATGGGATCAACGACCCACACTCCTTGACAAGATCTATGGCTAAAAGGAACTCCAGGGCTTCGGGCTTTGAGACTTTTCCAACCTCCACTAGTAACTTCTCTCGAATTATCGAATGTCGAATTCATGAAGGGAGGAGATCTACGGTCCACGCTTACCCATCAACGAACGATCAAGATTGATTCTGGGCTTTGGAACTCTGGGGAATTATTCCCTTTATGCAACAATAACCAAATTCTCCTGGAGTGTTGAGTCACTGAACCAATCAAGATCGAATGAATCACACTCTCCCAGGGATATATGATATAGATTCACTCTGGGACTTCATATCTTCGGGTTTTTTTCCTCACTTACAACAACAACTTAAAATTGTTTCAGATCAACGAAGTACGAAAGACTTGGGGTTTTAACAAATGTTCTCCTCTCTTTTATCCAACGATTGTGAGGGATTCTGAAATCTCCCAAACATATATCATCCACTCGATCTTAAAACAAAGGAGATTCCTCCTCTTGAGGATTTTCACTCGCTATCCTTCCTGAGCTTTATCACCTCAAAGAGATTGAACCTTGGTGCACACTTTCTGCTTCTCTCTTGAGATTGAGACTTGGAAAAGTCACCTTTGCACTCATTGTGCTCTCTCTCTCCTCTGAGACTTGGAATTATAGAAGTCACATGCGCACTCCTTGCACTATCTCTCCTATGAACTTCTTTCAACACTTTAGGAAGTGTCGACTCTGTGCACTCTTTGCACTGGTCTCCCCTCTAAGATTTTATTCTCCTATGAATATAGACAAACTCCTTGTGCTCTCTCTGTGTAAACCTACATTATCTCTCCTAAGTTATTTGAACCTATAGACAGTTCGGCCTCTGCCTTCCTTGCATGGGCACTGTGCACTCCTTGCACAAAGATTTCAGAGATAAACAATTGAAACTTAAATTAACATTAATGATTCATTCAACCAACCATTTAGATGCATACACACACAATCACAAAGATAAATAACATAACATTTACCCAGTTACTCAACCACTTACATATTTACATAAAATTATATTATTAATATTATTAAATCATTCTAACCATATATCACCTAATTAAAATTATTGTTTAAAATTTAATAACAATCAACTTAAGTTACTAAATATTGAAAAAATTAATAATAGGAAGATTAATTTGCATTCATAAAATTTTAGGGCCAATAGAATGCTTATCATTGGAGATCATAACTTTTTATAATAACAATTTTTAGTGTAGAAAAGTCTATTAAAAAAGAGTAATTAGTACAATGGAAAATAACATTTGTTCATATGTAATTTGCTTTTTGAAAAAGAATTTAATTAAAATGAATATATATGGACTGTCTATGTAGTAGAAAAATGTTTATGGTAATTTTACAATTATAGTTTCAACCATATTGAACTTTGTAATTTATAAAAATATCTTTGCATTTTTTAATTTAAATTAAGTCTTTATCTTTCATATATAAAATTTTGATATAATTTCACCAATACATAATCTATAATAAAGATCATTTAATAAAAACAAACATCATGATGATAACCATCTAACAAACATAAACATCATAAACCTCATTAATTAGCTATCACACAAATCTAATAATCTAACACAGAAGTAGCAAATTTTTCGAGGATTTTACAAGGTCTTATATTCTTCATATTCAACTTATTATATTTCCCTCTTGGAAATATTTCATTCCACACGTGTTCCAAGACTTGGTCTCCAATCACAAAATTCATTTATTTTCTTCTCTCGTCTATTTTTTTTCTTGTATCTCTAGTTTCTATCATGTAGATATCTTTTGTTTTGATCATGCAATTTTTGCATTTCTACAAAAAAATCCTCTCCTCTTGCACTTTGAAATTCTACTTTCCCTAAATATATCAACTCTGAAATTCCTCTTGGATGCATTCCATACACTATCTGGAATGGGCTCTTAGTAGTACTCCTGTTTGGTGAGTCATTATATGCAAACTTTGTTCGGGGAAATCTTTTATCCCATTGATTGTTATGTTCAGTTACCAAACTCCTTTGTAGATTCTCTAAGCTTCTATTCACTACCTTAGTCTATCCATCTGTCCGAGGGTGATATGATGCAATAAAATAAAAAATTGTTCTCAACTTCTTCCACAAATTCCTCCAAAAGTGTCCCAGAAATTTGGTATCTCTGTCTGAGACTATGCTCCTCGATAATCCATGCATTCTCACAATTTATTTGAAAAACAAATTTTCTATGTGGGTAACATCACTGGTTTTGTGACATGGTATAAAATGTGGCATATTTGAAAATTTGTCAACCACCACAAATATTGAATCATTTCCCCTCTAGGTTCTTGGCAATCCCAGAAAAAAATCCATACTTATAGCATCCCATGACTTGTCTAGAATAGACAGTGGTTGATACAATCATGTGTTTTGTTGCTTTCCTTTATCATATTGGAAAATTTTACATCTGTACATGAAATTCTTCACATCAGACCTCATTCTTGTCCAATAGTATGAAGAACTCAACTGTGCATATGTTTTATTATGGCCAAAGAGTCTAGCCAATCCTCCACTATGTTTATCCTTTAACAAATTGTCCCTCATTGAGAATCATGGGATACACAATTGACTTCCTTTGAATAATAGTCCTTCTTGGATCATATACTCCATCCATTGATTTCTATCCCTCAACAAGGGATTTTCACATTCTTCATAAGCTTCCTTGAAATATGGATCTTCCTGTACATCTCCTTGAAGTGTTCAAATCCCAAATTCTCCACTTGAAATTTGTGCAAGATTAATCATCTCTTTCTCAAAACATCTACACCTTTGTTAGCACTCCCACTAATATGCTTAATGAAAAAAGTAAAATTTTGCATGAATTCTACCCATTTGGCAGGCCTCTGGTTCAATTTCTCTCGTCTGGTTATGAACTGCAAAGCATGATTGTCAGTATACAAAACCAACTCCTTTGGCATAAGATAATGTCTCCACATTTCCAAAGCTTGAATTACAACATAAAATTCCTTTTCATATATTGATTACTTCTTCTTAACCTCATTCAACTTCTCATTATAATAAACAACATGCTTATCGTCTTGACTTAAAATTACACCATGGCCACTCCACTTGCATCACATTTGAACTGGAAATTCTTCTTAAAATCTCGAAGAATTAAGATAGGTTGTTGTATTATCTTCTCTTTCAATACTCTAAATCCTTTCTCGGCTTCTTTTTTCCAATCAAAAGATTCATGTTCCTTCTTTATAGTATCTAGTATGGGTGTGCAAATACTGCTAAAATTCCTAATGAACTTTCTGTAAAATCTCGCTACCCCATGAAAACATATTACTTCAAATACACTTATTGGAGAAGGCCACTCTCTTATAGACCTCACCTTTTCCAGATCCATTTTCAATTCATTTGAAGAGATTACAAAATCCAAATACACAAGTTCTATCTTCATAAAATAACATTTCTTCAAATTAACCAACAACTTTTCTTGTTGCAACCTTGTCAACACCATATTCAAGTGTCCTAAATGCTCCTCTTTAGTCTTACTAAAAACCAGAATATCATCTAAATAAACAATCATAAACTTCAAAGTAAAATATATGAGCACTTCATTCATTAACCTCGTGAATGTACTTGGAGCATTCAATAATCCAAACGACATAACAAGCCACTCCTACAGTGCTTCATTTGTTTTGAGCGTTGTTTTCCATTCATTTCCCTCTCTCATTCTTATCTGATGATAGCTGCTCTTCAAGTCTATATTGGAAAAATAACTAGCTCCACTCAAACAATCCATTAAATCATCCATTCTGGGTAAAATAAATCTATGTCTGATGGTTATCTTGTTGACGGCTCTAGAATCTGTGCACATTCTCCAACCTCCATCCTTCTTTGGACTCAACACAGTTGGTACTACACACAGGCTCAAGATTTCTCTAATCATACCTTTATCCAACAACTCTTGGACCTACTCCTTGAACTTTTCATTCTCTTGAGGGGTTAATATGTATGCTTCTTTGTTCGACAAAATTTCTCTCGGAATAAGGTCAATATGGTGACTGATACTCCTGATGGGCGGTAAAGTATGAGGTAACTCATCCACCACAATGTCAACAAACTCATCCAATAACTCCCGAACTTTCATAGGAAAATCATTCATAGAAGTGTTTGTAAGGATGACTCTCAGCATAACTATAACAAAAAACTGCATTTCTTGGTCTTTCTTGACTTATTTCAAAAGATCCTTCCCACTCATGAGAAGTATACTAGGACTAGCCTCCTCTTTGACTCTGTTATCTTCTAACGACAACAACATATGTTTACACCCATTTTTCTCAAGGATATAAGTATTATTCCTCCCATAATGTATGAAATTTTTATCATATTTCCAAGGTCTCCCCAATAGAACATGACAAACATCCATGGGTATGACATCACATAAAACTTCATCTTTGTAAATACCAATTTTAAACTCAACTTTACACTATCTACTTACCATGACTTGATGTCCTTTCTGCAACCACGACACCCTATACAAACTTAGATGTATTATCGTCTCCAAATTTATCTTTTCCACCATCTTCATGGATACTAAGTTGTGAGTGATCCTACTGTCTATGATGACCTTGCATACTTTGTCTCTGTTCTTGCAAGAAGTTATGAAATTTTTTTTCCTCTAGATTGGTTCGCGTACCTCTTTTCTGTCTTTACGGCAGATTTCCTCATCATGAGGGATCTTCCTCATGGATGATTTTAGGGGCTAAATTTCTCTCATGGGCTAATTTTCCATGGTTTTTCCAAAAACGAGATTCGCTATTTTAAAAATGATTTGCCCAAATTCTATAGGATAAAATTATTTTACCTTAAAAATTGCCAAAATTTTATAAAAACTATATAAAATACTTATAAATTTGAATATTTTAACAGAAATATCGCCAAACATTTATAGTTGGCATATGAAGGATTACTAAGATTCGCCAAGGTTTCTACATTTAAAAAAAAAAAATCCATTCTTGACAGCATCCCTGATCTTCCTTCTTCAACTTCTTCTTCTTTCATCTCCATATCCACATTCCTCTGTTGCGTCTCAGAAATGTGAGCTTCTCCATCTCCTACATTCTTTTTTTCACGACATTCCCAAGACATGTGCCCTATTTTCCCACAAGAATAACACTTCACTTATCCTCCTCTACCTCTTCCTCTACTTCTTGGAAAATGATTTCTTCCTCTAGAGTATCCTCCTCTAGAACTTCATCCTCTATATGTATTACTATTAAATCCTCCAGCTTCTCCCTTGTATTTCTGGAACTTTTTTCTCATGATTCCTTTTCTTATGTTAGGACTCGTTTCCCTACTCCTTTGACTCTGCTTTCTTACCAATTTTTCTTCTACCTTCAGGGATACCTAATAATAGTATTCTACAGTCCTCATCGTTATCATACTAATCTCATCCTAGATTTCATACTTCAATCCATTAATATACATAGCAAAGTTTTCTTCATGATTCTCCGTGTGTCCTCCGCTTATATTTAACTTATAAAATTCTTCAGTATATTCCTTCACCGAAAAACCTTTCTTTCTCAGATTCTACATCCTTATGAATATATTCAGTTGATAATCCTTGGGTATGCATTTATCCTTAAGCTTAGCTACCACTCTATCCCAACTCTTAATCTTGGACTTACCTTTTCTCCTTTTGTTAGCTTGCAACTCATCCCACCATAAGGCTACATGTCCCTTCAATCTGGTCACCGCATGATTTACTTTCTTCTCATCATCAATCTCCTCATAGTCAAAGTACTTTTTTAAATCACTTATCCATTCAATCAATTCTTCTACATTCAAATTACCTTCATACATCAGAACTTACATCTTTTCTTTGGGTCTGAGCTTGAAAAAATCTCTCAACAATCGCTCCTATGATACTTGTTCTACTACAACTTATTCTTCTTCTATATATTCACTTTCATCTTCACTAACATCACCAGCCTCTGGTGCTTTCCTTTGTGTTGTTTCCATGGCGTCCAACCTTGCACGAAATTGTCTCATTTCCTCCTCCATGGCTGCATTGACTACAGGTCTCTCCCTACGTCTCCTTAGCGGTATGACTCCAAATATTTCTTCTCACAAAGATTATTCCTTCTCTAAAACCACTTAATGCAAACCCCCCTAGGGATCACGTGACCTCTCATTCTAGGATCGAATTACACAGGAGACGAAGCAGCTCTCGAGTCCTCAAACAAACCTTAGAACTCTTACCACACTCCTTTTCTTCTCTCAACATGTGAAAATTCATGTTCGTGAGGGTCTTCTTCCTCCAGCAGAGTCGTGCACATGAACTTGGCCTCAAAACCTTGGGCTTAAAATTTGGAAACTATAACTTCGACGCTCTAGAACTTTGGGCTTCCAAGGTTTTACCAACACAACATTCCAATTCTCCTGAATAGTCGAACTAGGGAACTCCTTAAGAGTTATGGGATCAATGACCCACACTCCTTGCCAAGATCTATGGCTAAAAGGAACTCCAGGGCTCCAAGCTTTGAGACTTTTCCAACCTCCACTAGAAACTTCTCTCGAATTATCTAATGTCAAATTCACGAAGGGAAGAGATCTACGGTCCACGTTTACCAGTCAACGAATGATCAAGATTGATTCTAGGCTTCGAGACTTTGGGGAATTATTCCCTTTGTGCAACAACAACCAAATTCTCCCAGATTTTTGAGTCATTGAACCAATCGGGATCCAATGACTCACACTCTCCCAGGGATATACGATATAGATTCACTCTGGGACTTCGGATCTTCAAGGATTTTTCCTCACTTACAACAACAACTTAAATTTTTTTCAGATCAACGAAGTATGAAAGACTTGGGGTTTTAAAAAATGTGCTCCTCTCTTTCATCCAACGGATGTGAGGGATTCTGAAATCTCCCAAACAGATATCGTCCACTCGATCTTAAAACAAAAGAGATTCCTCCTTTTGAGGATTTTCGCTTGCTATCCTTCATGAGCTTTATCACCTCAAAGAGCTCCAACCTTGGTGCAAACTTTATGCTTATCTCTTGATATTGGGACTTGGAAAATTCACTTGTGCACTCCTTGCGCTCACTCTCTCCTCTGAGATTTGGAATTATAGAAGTTACATGCACACTCCTTGCGCTATCTCTCCTCTGAACTTCTTTCAACACTTTAGGAAGTGTCGACTCTATGCACTCTTTGCACTGGTATCCCCTCTAATATTTTATACTCCTATGAGTATAGGCACAATCCTTGCGCTCACTCTACGTAAACTTACACTATCTCTCCTGAGTTATTTGAACCTATAGACGGTTCGGCCTCTGCCCTCCTTGCATGGGCACTGTTGACTCCTTGCACCAAGATTTCAGAAGATAAACAATTGAAACTTAAATTAACATTAAGGATTCATTCAACCAACCATTTATATGCATACACACACAAACACAGAGTTAAATAACATAACATTTACCCAGTTACTCAAAGATAATAAAGCTCAGAAATTGAAAACAATTCTCCTCTTCAATATTCCTTCAACAAATATTTACAAGGATTTCAACAGCCTTTAGCAACTTTCACCTTCTCTTTCAACCTCTTCTTTTAACAACCTCTTTTTGGACATAGATTACATTTATTTATACATGAATGGGATTCTCGAGCCTTCCCTGGAGATTATTTTATTGCTTTCATATCATAATTAAAAGCATCCTATAACTAGGATTATCACAATAAATGAATAATTAAAATGAAGATATGAGTTGACACTCAAAATATGTACAATCCTACAGGCATTAAAGGAAATTACAATCTTCTGGAGCACATACAATGTCTATAGCTTCAATATCACATGGAATCTTTAATTACAAATATTCAAAATTTAAAGTGGCGTGCCCTCCTTGGAATCCAAACCAGTTAAAGTGCGTTGCACTGGATGTTGATTCATCTTCTACCTTGCCTCATTAAATGATGACGGTGATGCTCCTTCATCACAACATATTCAACAATAGGTTTATGATATCCTGTAGAAAGACTATGCTAAGTACATGTTGTGACATGACCAACACCAGGTTCCACATAGGTTTTAGGTTGGTGATAAGGTGTGGTTGCATTTGTAGAAAGAGTGCATCATAAGCCCCCACACGAAGCTTGAACCACTACAATATGGTCCTTACACCATCATCAAATTCATGGGTGAGAATTATTTTGAATTGAGTATTCCCCCTTTGATCAACTTGCACTTAGTATGTAATGTGGAGTTGCTTTGTGCATACTTTCCACCTTTATTGGATACCTTGGAGGTTGAAAATTTGATCCCTACAGAAATTGAGCAGACTACAATGGATTGGATAATGGACACCAATATGAAGGGAACCTTAGGTTTTGGGGGGCCTAGAGGGCCCATAGTAATAATAATAGAGGTCATTCAATGTAAGGTGGACTAGGTCCATTATATAATTAAATAAGGCCCACTATGGTAGTTAGATATAAGAAATGTAAGAGGACTTTTTAGAAGGTTCTGCTTCTAGAATATTCCTCCTATAGAATGTTCTTAGGTGGTTGGTAGCACTATATAAAGGGTTCAAGAAATGTAATGATATGTGAAGAGAAGTATTGTATCTAGAGCGAGTAACTCAATAGGAGGATGCCCCCTCGAATATACAAGTGAACAAAAGAGGATCTCTTCCATAATTGGATCCATTGTATGGAGTTGCCCTACCCTAAGTGTTTCAGATTAATAAAGTGGATATTTTTCTATATTATGTTTTGAATATTGTGTGGTAATTGTATTTTCAAAACTTTGGTACTTAACAAGTGGTATCAGAGCACTTTCCTTGGCAGGAAGTGTGGGATTTTATTTATTTATTATTTTTAGATTTTTCGGAGAAGAAAGAGAGGGTCGTGACATTCTTGAAAAAATCTATCATTTTATTTGTAGAATTTGCATAAAATGGTTGTATATCTGATCTCTTCTTAGAAAAACAACTAATTAAAAAAAAAAAAATCATCTAAAACGGAGTGTGGGAAATGAAATTATTGACATTTTAAAATCTTCTATTTTCAGGGTTTTCCCTGGATGACCACATGAATTTTGTGATTTATGTAGCACCTTGGGACGAATTTCCCCAAACAAATTACAGATCCGATTTCCTCTCACAATTTCACCCAAGTTCAAAAAAAAATTGTTTGAATCAGAGTTCCAGAAGTGAAGATATCGGTGATTTAAAATCAACCATTCTTGGGGGTGTTCGTGATGATGACGAGACTACAAAGTTCATACCTTTTCAAAGGGTGTTGAGATTTCTACTAGATCAGTGCCATTCGATAAATCATTTTAATATTTTTCTTTTGGTATATTATATGTAGTGTTTCCAATGGCTACTCCCTTTCAATTCCTCATGGAACTTTAACGACAGTTAGTAGACCCTCAGGAAAATATCAACATAACATTTCAAGAGTTCAAAGTTAAATGTCAAAATATTCAGAAGAGATATATTATGGAGACCATATAGAATTACATCACAAATGACTATACTTAAGACACATATGCTTGGTATCATTATGATGATGAATGTGATGATTGGTATATAGATAGTTGTCATTTTGGGGATGACAACCACTTTCATATTTTATTTGATGACTCTATTTCACCTTTTCTAGAGAACATTAATGTAACAAATCGAGAGCTAGTTATGATTACTAGTGTTCATCCTACATATTCTACAGTGGTATTATTCATTCCAAATTCAGCTACGACCCTTTCCTACTATGTGGATGGATCTTATTATTTGGATCGACATGACATGTGTCAATATTTGGAGCATCATTTTCAATTGGTTATTGGGTTTTGATATCTTCCATGTGGATTTCACATGAGCACATGGACATGGGACCCCGATTTACAATGGCGATTGGACTACTTCAACATGGTGGCTTTCATTTATACATGGGACCTCGGTTCTCTAATGTACTTCAACACTATGGTCCACGCTTATCCATGGGACCCTAGTATATGGTTGTACACTCTCATAACAAACGTTGAGGACAATGCTTTCATAAGGGGGATGTAATGTTAGGTAGTTAGAGAGGTAGTGGGGGGTCTGTAGGGCCCATAATGATAAAATTCTAGGCCATTCAATGTAAGGTGGAATAGGTCATCTATAGTATTAAATAAGGCCCACTATGGTAGTTATATATAATCAATGTAAGAGGACTTCTTAGAAGTTTTTTCTTCTAGAATATTCCTCCTCTGAAATGTTTTTAGGTTGTTAGTAGCACTATATAAAGGGATTCCAAAAATGTAATGAGATGTGAAGAGAAGTATTGTATTTGGAGTGAGTATCTCAATAAGAGGATTCCCCCTATATGGGTGTAATGTTCCCACTTTGGGACATCATCACAGTGCAGAGGATTATGATGACCAGAGTAGCCAGATGGAGGTTATAGCAAGTATAGGGGTATTTGCGAGGCATTGTGGGGTCCAGATTACATTGATGATCATATTCCATCATTATGAGCCATTCCGCACAGTTTGGCTTTGGTTTCGTTGCATTCCGATGATTTCCATGATTTTGACTATTTTTAGCCATAAGTCAATGGTATTCACTAAAGAGGTCATTTTGGGCACATTACTTGGAGGAACCTCTCAGTGCAATAGCTCATTGGAATCGGGAGGAGCAACACTATAGGATGGGATGGCTAGAAGTGACTTTCAGTGGCCAGGGAAGCCACAAGGAGAGATAAGGAGCTTCTCAAAGGTAAAAAGGTTAATTAATTAATTAAAGTGATTTAATTAATTAATTAAATATTAA
>ML786147.1:77841-90487 GCA_009831015.1 Picea engelmannii | reverse complement strand
GGCTCAGATTATTTCTTGAGCAGTGGGGCGAATTGAAGAGAAGGAGGGCGTTTTTGAGATCTAGATCTAGTCCGTTTGGAGGGGTTACACTTCAGATCTGACCCTGAGACTTTACCTAGTGACTTGCAGTGTCCTGATCTATATTTCTAGAGAGTTTCAGAGCATTTGGAGGCCTCCTTAAGTAGGGCCGAATTATCTAGAGTTTCAGTCATCCACTGGGGCGCACCATTCAGTGGGGGATTTCAGATCTACAGAGATTGAGAGGGATCTTGGAGGTTCGGTCACCTGGGTTTTTCTTACCATCAACCGATCTATCAGTTGACATATTTATTAGGGTGATTGGACACTTTTGGTAGTAGGGCCGAGTTATTGAGGGTTTCAGCCTTCTATTGGAGCGTGACATTCTTCAACTGGAGAGTTTAGCATTCAGATCTGCTTGTATTGATCTTCATTTCTTATTCAGCCTTTGGAGGCACCTTTTGTATTAGCGAGATCATTTTGTAGCAGCTCTTATCTATTGTCTATCTTCTTGGCCATCTGTTGAGCATTCCAGATCGGCATCTTCATTGTAGCAGGTGTCTCTATTTTATGAATAAAGAAGAATTGAGATGTTTTGGCTTATCTATCTTATTGCATATGGTTGAGGTATGTTCCATGGTTATCTCTTTCTGTTATTTGTTGCATACACACATATAAACACATCTAAAAGGTAGATCAACAAAGTGTTTGACAAAATACCACAACCAGAAAAAGTTTTAAAAAGACACCAAAACAATGATGATCCTTGCATAATGGCTTGGGATCATTACAATGGGGCAAGTGAACATGAGAGGATCCCTTCCATAATAGGATCCATTGTATCGTGCTACCCTACCCTAAGGGTTTCATATTAATAAAGTGGATATTTTTCTACATTGTGTTCTGGATATTGTGTGGTAAAGAAATTTGGTACTTAACAACCTTACACCATCACAAAAGTCATGGTGAGAATTATTTTGAATTGAATACTGCCCCTTTTCTCGGCTTGCACCTAGTATGTAATGTGGAGTTGCGTTGTGCATATTTTCCACCTTTATTGGACACCTTGGAGGTGGCTAAGCATTTGTGATCAAAATCTGGACCGGGGGGCAAAATTTTGCTCAATTTTCAAAGTGTTTGGAATGTGATGAAAATGGTGCCATTGCGTCCGTCTCATCTTCCTGATTCTGATAGTATATTTACTTTCTCAAACGGAGTCTGTATGGATAAGTTATCGCGATCTGTTCGCCGAGCCAAACAGGCAAAAATTTGATGCTAACTATACCTGTCCGTACAGTCCGTACAGGACATGTGTCAAGTTCGTACAGTCCGTACAGGACACGTGGAAGGTTCGTACAGGACACGTGGTGGCTTCAGGGAGTGACATGTGGCATGCAGTTTTGGACTTTTTGGCACACAGTTGGGCCAATCCGAAGGTGACACATGTCACTACTGGAAGGGTGACACGTGGCACGGGTGACGTCATTGGTTGACGTGGCAGGATGATGCAGCAGGTGACTGGACCGTACGACAATGACGTGGCAAGTTGATGTGGGCTAATCGACAGTTGACACGTGGCAAGCCTTTGTTGGTTGATGTTGACGAATCTGGTGTTGACACGTGTCTTGTACTTGGTGAATGGTGTGAGGACACGTGGCCCAATATGGAGGCACCATGTGTCACTCATTATTTGGTTATTGGTTTTGTGTAAAAACTGTTGGAGGCCGCGGGGTTCGACCCTCGGACCTCCTCCCATGTAAGCCTTCACAAACATCCGCCAACCGTTCCACCGCCATGTGTTTCTTATTATGAATGTATGTTTAAATATATTTAACATTGTGCTATGTAATGAATGGCGGGGGGGAACGGGTCGAGGCTTAGCCCTGACCCACGGTCTTATTGACATTGTATATGACCATACCTTTTGGTAAAAGCGCGCAGGAAGTTCACACCTAGTTCAAAACGGAATGTGCGCGGTTCTTTGCAATATATTATATGATTGTGTGTTATGTAATCCAACTATTGGCGCGGGTTTTGGACCATAGTTTATGTATAACCACAAAATATGGTTGTGCGCGGTTGTTGGTGTGTGGGACTTGGCATAGCCCACGGTTTTGTTGTATATTCATATGACCCTAATTTGGGCGCGCAGGAGGTTATGCCCGTTGCAACTATTTTAACCACCTTTTAGCCATGCGCACGGTCACATGCCCTCATATGCCCAGGTGCTAGGCGGTTAGGGGCTGGAGGCGCCTTAACTGTTCTACGGTTTGCAGCGTTGGTGCGGTTGCGCCTGATGCCAGGTTTTAACGCGTTTTGGGAGCGTGTTCTTGGTTCATGCACACAGAGGTGCATTCTGTAGAACCAGTTCCAGCAAAGCTTGAAGGAGGAAAATGGAGGAGGCCTAACTTCTTCATCTTTTGGCCAATTGCGGTGTCGTAAAAGCCCAGCCAGGGGTTTTTGGACGTGATGGATCCATTGGTGTTGTTTTCAAAGCCATTTGAATACTTCTTCTGCAATTTTTTCACCATTGAAGTTCCAGGAAGCTTTAGGGAGCTTGAATCCCTCTTTGATGGAGGACATGGTTTGGTGAGCCTATGTTTGTTTTCTGTGATTGAATAATCATTTTTGGCTAATTGATATGCTCTAAACACATTGGGACAGGTTTCAGAGGCTTTTGAGGACTCTTACAGGTGTTTTTTCCAAAGAGAAGCTCAGGGAAGCTTATGGCCACATGTAGAAGAGGTCATGCCCGGATGAGCCATGATCCGTTTGTAGAGTTCTATTAGTCATTTTTGGGGTTTTTATGTGTTCTGATCTCAATGGTACAGTATTTTTTTTCCATTGGAGTTGAGCAGAAGATTGTAAAAGAACTTTTGACTAATTAATCCCAGAGAGCCAAGTCCATTATGGAGGCTCAAGGAGATGTAGCCCGGAGGGGGGTGAACTCCTTTATCATCTTGTTCTTGTTGTGAGTTTGATGGTTTATTTGCTACAAGTTGTGTTGCTGTGTATTTGTTTAAAGTACATATTTAACCATCTAAAAGAACAATTCCTCACACATAAGCATTTACAAGAAGATTCATAAACTTAACACATAAGTTTATCTTGCATATATTTTAACACATGAAGCAAGGTCCTGTAAAGTTTATTTTATTGAAGCAGAGGGTGCTTGCATAGCATAACAAGTCAGCCTTCTCTTTTTAGATCAATTTGGTCCACACAAAAATTAATCCTAACTGCATTGAGTAGACTACAATGTATTGGATCATGGACACCAAGATGAATGACACCTTCCAATAGAACATACAAATCTATCATTTTGTCAAAGAGGGACAACTTCTTCACCAAGGCAAGTGGCTCACCAGGAATCAAATTTAGCCCAAGTTTCCTCATCTAATCAAGGAACTTGACGCAATGGAGACCATTGCTTCCTAAGAGGGGAGAACTGAACTAGGTGGACATTGGTGGCCACCCACCTCTTCCATTGACTCAACATGGTTCTCCATCTTAGGAAGCTTTTCATCTACAATTTTTCAGGTCCTAAACTTTCAGCATCATTTTGAGGCCTTAAATAATGTTTTTTGGCCATTCCTAAACTTTCTCAGTTAGATATTTCCAATCACCTATTGTGCGTCCCAAACAAAGATTGTATGCAAAAGTTGTGCCCCTAGTACGTTGACATTTCAACTAGCCACATCAAGGCCCACAATCATGTTGGTGCTTCGTCTCCTAGGGTTAGGGTTTTAGATCTTTAGTGTTTTTTTACCCTTAGAATATAGTACTTTATGTTAAAAGACCATTTTCAATATCTTGTAATGCCTTCTTGTGAATGTGCGTAGTTGAGAGCTCTCTTCATAGATAAGCTACCATCATTCTAATTGTTTTTCATTTTACATTTTTTTTTAATATTATACTCATTGATAGAACATGGATTTCATTGTATTGCTATGTACTACATGGAATATTTATGTGTGTTTCTATTCATATTCCTATCTTTCATTTTATTCTCTATACAACCCACATCATTATATTTCCTAAATAAATTAATCTAACCTCTTTCAAATAACTAAAAACCTCAACAAAATTCAAAAAACACTATAAAGTACAAATTTAAATTAAAAATATTAAAGATTCATTTTAATGATGTATCACCTCACTTTTAGCCACTATCCATGTGTAAATAATAATAATACCCCACTTTGAGAGGTTTTTAAGCTTTTTTTTTAAGATGAATATCAACAAAATTATTTTTTTTTATACAAGAAGTAACAAAATTAAAAGACTTTAAACATTTTTTTTCATATAAATTATAAAATTATATTAACTTCTTTTAATTGTTGAGTGGGAAGATTTTTTGTACTGTACCACAAACAAAGGGTATATACGAATTTGGTATACAGAGTTATATTACCATCATAGACCCATTTTAACTCCACATATATAAGGATGGAAATAATAATAACATATTAAAATTATAATAAATAAAATAATAACAAAATATTAAAATTTAATAATAATAATAATAATAATAAATTTTAAAAAAATTATGTGAACACAATTATATATAGATATATATACTACAAATGAAGAGTGTGCTCATCATCAGGGACATAACTAACTAGGAACATGACTAACTGTGAAAACGTGCATATGAATAGCAACTAACATAGCTCCATCTTAACCCAAGGGCCTAGAGGTATGGTGCAAACTTTTAACATTTCCTCCAATCAAAAAATTATATCCCTCAAAACTTTTGATAAATCAAAAATTAAAATGGATCTATACTGATATAGATTTTAATATTTTTTATTATTTTATTATTAATTTATTATTAACTTAATATTAATTTATTATTATTATTAAAACATAAAATTAAATTATTAATATTATTAAATCATATTAACTATCTATTACCTAATTAATATTATTATTAAAAAAACATTATTACTATGACCGGGTCATTTAATGAATTGCATATTACATTATTGCCCCAAAAAGTTCCCCCGAAGTGAAAGCTAGGGCAGAATAACAAACATACCTTCGGACAACTTTTGGTTCTTAGAGATGGGGTATTTAACCCGCTACTGTGGATAGAATAACATCGATCCGATCAAAGGGGTTGCTTGATCGATTCAAAATATATATATATATATATATATATATTTTGAATCGATCAAGCAACCCCTTTGATCGGATCGATGTTATTCTATCCACAGTAGCGGGTTAAATTTATATATATATATATAAAAATTTAAAATAATTGTTGAAGTGGTGAAAAAACATAGATCCGTTAAAAAACTTACTCATAAATATATGTAATTGTAAGAACATTTTTAGTAAATTTTAATAATGAAAATGAAAAATCATAAAAACTTCAATAATATTTCAACATTATCTCATCCAAGTTTCAGTGGTTTTTAGGCTAACTTGTTTTTGAACAGTTATTGAGAAGGATGAAAGAATTTGTTTATTATGTTAGTAGTTGTTGCAATTATTCAAAGAAAAGTTGAAGAAACTGAAACTCTCTATTTTAACTTATTCCTTTTCCTTTTCTTGTTTCTTCCATTATTTTAACTTATTCCTTCTCCTTTTGTTGTTTCTTTCATTCTTCAAATTTCTAGCCCAGTTTAGAAATAATGTCATCTAATTTACACTCTACCTTAAATACACTTGGCATTCTCTTTATTAAATTCGCACATTGTTGTAAATATGTGAGTTTGATGCAATCAGAATAAGATACTCTATTTATGTCTTGTACCGTTATTGCTGCTCAGATGTTATAATTTGCAGTTAGGTTTTACTCTATTTTATGACATCTTGAATATAGGATTCCACAATAGAAATTTTACAGAATACATTGTTGTTGTATATTGGTCATCAGTGTGACGTGGAAGACGTCTCAAACTCAAACCAGTTGGACATCAATTTTTACTTAGGAATATCTTCTCAAAATTCCATCTGTAATAATGTTAAAACCTTGTAAGACATGAAATAAATTATAGGCTTACTGAATACCAACATTCTATTAAATGGATGCTCGATAAATACCACACTGATTCTGCATCTTGGCAATGGTTATCAAATAAGGTGGTCATGCCAATGAGAATGCTAGTATTAGCTATATGTTTTGGCATTTTCTATAACTTGGGTTTCTGCGGCTTCTTCCTATTTGTGATGGTGTGACACTGATCACTTTCCATGTGCAGTGTTGCTGATATTTTATTGCATGAAAATTTTGATAGGGTATGTATTTTTATTCTTTAGAACTCCTAAAAGTTGAAAAAAAAAATTAGTAAGTATTTGATCTCACGAAGTAATTTCAAAGTATTTTCTCCAAAACAGTAAGATGGTATATCCCTTGTAAAACACAATCATGGTCCTTATGGATGTGGTTTTTATCAAAGTATTTTCTCCAAAACAGTAAGATGGTATATCCCTTGTAAAACACAATCATGGTCCTTATGGATGTGGTTTTTAGTAACACAACTTGTAATAAGTTTCTTCTTATAAATTTATTGACTGAAGATATATAACAATGATATGCCATCCTTATTAGATTATAAAGATTTTTATATTTATTTTTTTTGATATTATTTGTTTAATTTTGTTTGAAATTTAGTTAAAAATTGTTGGATTTGTAGATTAAATTAGAGTAGTTAAATCTTATAATCTGAATATCCTAAATTTATATAATTCAATTGTGATGAAAAATACCAAAACATAGAAAAAAAAATTAAAATTTAATGTAGAAAGAGTGAGTAATAATTTTTATATTATTATAAATTCCATTTATAAATTATGTTCAAAAATTTTGAACTCTTTATCCCTTGCCTCTTGATCAATGCAACACTTTTATCAAATATATCAAACTTTGATGATTATGTATTGAAAGCTCCATAATGTTCAATCTATTGGTTTGTGAGGTGTGGTTTGTGAGGTGTTCAAGGTCTTGGTTTGTGAGGAAGATTAATATAATCCTTCCACCAAACCTACCAGCTATAAGACTACTAGATGTGGCTTTTTACTCCTTTTTGGGGTTACCTTGGATATTAGCTCCTTTTGAGGAAATTTACCTTGGATAGCTTTTGTGAGAAGCCCTGCATATAACTATTGTTTGATTACTTTATCACCTCTAGAAAACTTTGAGTGATTGTTGCAACTATTGTTTGATTTCTTTATCACCTCTCAGAAACTTTGCACATAATTGTTGATTGATTGTTGCATAGCTTGAAAACTTATTGCATAATTCGACCAACCATAATTGTTTATTGATTGTTGCATAGCTTGACAACTTATTGCATAATTCGACCACCTATCAATGCATGAATGCAATATTTCCCAATGTAAGTTATTCCATTCTACAAAATGAATATAAACACTAGTTCTTATTCCAACCAGTGAAAAACCAACTTAAGGTAACTCACATTTCCAATCACTGAAAAACCATCAACTTAATCTTTACATTTTTAGGACATGAAGTGGAAAGGAAAATTTAGGAAGCAAGCATAAATAATACAAAGTACTCTCATATCCTGATATGATAATATGAATATGTAAAGTTAAGTGGTTTACATTACATGGATCCAAATAATTAAATGTGTTTTTATTGTTTTCCTATCAAAGTATGTATAGTATGTATAGATTAGTTAGTTGAGTGATTAGTTGATTCGGTATTTGTGTGTTTTTCCTCATATTTGTGTCTTCTTATGAAATTATCAAATGAACATGATATCATAGTAAGTTAGTAAGACTTTTCACACAGTGGAAAGGAGATAGATGTGTTATTCTTGTTTTCCTATCAAAGTATGTATAGTATGTATAGATTAGTTAGTTGAGTGATTAGTTGATTTGGTATTTGTGTGTTTTTCCTCATATTTGTGTCTTCTTATGAAATTATCAAATGAACATGATATCATAGTAAGTTAGTAAGACTTTTCACACAGTGGAAAGGAGATAGATCATCATAGTCGAAGACAAAGATATGAAGAGTAAAAGATCCATACAAAAAGTAAAGTTTAAATAAGCCAAAGGTTTTAAAGGAACAAAGCCAAGTCGATTCCATAAAGAGGAGAATTTGAGTTTTTTTTTTTTTTTTCTTAATTTGGACATTTTTTTATCGAGACCCACTAGGGATTACACCTATAGAGTTTCATTCTCTACATGCACATGATAGTGGATGAAGCCATGCCTTTTAAAACACAATGGCTGGAAATTTATCATGGATGTTGCTGCAAAAAGAAAACTCAATGGAGGGCAATTTATAATGGAGACTACTGCCAAAAGAAAATGCATTGGAGGGAAATTTATAATGGAGACTACTGCAAAACGCAGTTTGAAGACATCATGGAGAATTATGGTTAATAATTTGAAACACATGACAAATCCCTTCCCGCTACCCTTCTTAGCATGCAACTGGGAATTTGGAGGCCAAATTTGGCAATTGCATATGTATTAATCGAATCCAGTCTGCTCTTTGCTCAAATTTGTGGAGGTTGTTAGAGATAATGCCTAATTAATGTCACTACTAGAGTTCAGGGATTGCATTTAGTTACCTGGAGGATGTTGAGAGATTCTCTCAACCTCTCCCTCCAAGAGTGGACTAAGTTGGATCTCACAACACTTATTTAAGTGTGATTTATCTATGTTCATTGTGTGGAATATACAATATTATTTCTGTGTGTATTTCATGTCTCTATGTTCTCATGAATTCTATTTTGGTATCAGAGAGAGGTAGCCTGCACATTTATGAGATCTATTGAAATGTTGTGTGAGCTGAGACAGTCACTCGTTAAGGACTGTTTGAAGAAGAGGTCAAGAGAAATCAATTTCCTTGAAGGAGGTCATTATTGTTCCGTGTGGTAATTACATGTTGTTGTTCCGCGTGATAATTTCTTGTTGCTGGTCCACGTGGTAGTTGCACACTGTTAGAGGAGAGGTCTTTGTTGTCAATTACCAAACAGAGCTATCAATGCTCACGTTGCTAGGAACCAACTGTAATATTTAAATTTTAGCAATAATATTTAAATTTCACTTATTGTTGAGAATTGTCCTCCATTTTTTTTTATCTCGGTTTCCTCCTGATTGAGTGTGCAAGAAAAGCATGAGATGGTCTGTAAGATGGATTGATAATGAGGACCATAGCATCCTCGTATTCATCAGCTGATGTACACATCATTCTCCTCTTGTTGACGTGTAGATCTTGAGGCTTAGAGGACTTAAATTGCAACAGATCTGAGAAAGAAATAGAATCCAAAGACATTGACATATAAATCACCGCAAATAAAAATATTTTGTGAGGTAAAATGGATTCTATGCCTATAGATAAGTTTAATGGTTTCAATTTCCATACATGGGAAGTTAAAATTCAAATGCATCTAATGAATAGAGTTGTGTGGATCATAGTAAAAGACACTAAAAAGCTCCTAGTGATCCCAGACTTCTGGTTGAATGGGAAAAGAAGGAAGAAAAGGCTAAAGCTATTATTGTTTTGGCTCTTTCAGACACACAATTTCACTTGATTGATTTGGAAAAATCATCTAAAGTAATTTGGGAGCAATTAAGTAAATTATTTGGGGAAAAGGCACTAAATGCAAAGTTTTCTTTAAAGCTACAACTTTTTAGCCTCAAAATGCATGATGAGACCCGTATCTCTACTCATATAAATGAGTTAATGTCCCTCTTTAAGAAATTAGCTGACACAACTACCGATGTAGATCCAAAAGATGCTAAATAAATTCTATTGAATAGCCTATCTTTTAAATATAGCAATTTTGTATTCACATTAAGTCAATTACCCTCACAATCATTGGAAGGAATGGTAGCATCATTATTATCTGAAGAAAAAATGACATATTCTGAAGACTTAGATACAGGTGGTCCGCATGAAATTGCACTATTTTCAAAAGGTAAGATGAGAAGAACTAAGGGTTCAACATAATGTTTCTACTGTCACAAGATTGGACATATAGCTTGGAATTGTAGAAATCGTGGCATGGATCTTTTGAATGGAAAAGAAACTGCAAACATTGCTAACTTGGATGACTTATCAAAATTAGAGAGTGATGAAGAACCGCGAGAGTCATCTCTCAAACTGTTCTAGAAAAAGGAAAGGGGTGGTGTGCTTAAAGTTTTTTTTTATGTGTTAATGTTTAAAGTTTTTAATGCAAGTGTTTATGAAAAATAGGAACTCTTGTATCTTGATATAAGTTGGCAGCCCCGATTTCAAGAACAATTGTTCTTATTCGAAGTCACCTTGTATACTTGAATGTTGAGGACATTCCATATCTAAACTGCTCTTCTAGACACTGGCGGATAGCCGAAAGCAGAAATCTGACATATGGAGGCATGTTCATAGAACACATCAATAATTGACATCTTTTCTCATGGAAGCCCCGATGAGCCGATATTTTCAAAATTGTCAATCGTGCAAGTGCATGAATGATGATTTGAAACATTTATACTTTAAATGAGTGGAAAGGAAAGCTTGAAGAAGAGGAAGAGAAAGAGCGCAATCGAGAAGCGTCAGAGTGGGTGCATGCATTGATGAGGATCATGCAAGACAAAGTGTTGTAATCTTTTCCATTATGTAATTTTTGAAGTTTTGTAATGTAGGCATTAACGGGGGGTGTTAGAGATAATGCCTAATTATTGTCACTACTAGAGTTTAGGGATTGGATTTGTTTAGCTGGAGGATGTTGAGAGATTCTCTCAACCTCTCCCTCCAAGAGTGGAATAATTTGGATTTCACAACACTTATTTAAGTGTGATGTATCTTTGTTCATTGTGTGGAATATACAATATTATTTCTGTGTGTATTTCATATCTCTTTACTCTCATGAATTCTATTTGAGGTCCCTTTCATTGGTATTATACTTTTGTTTTTTTAAGTAAATCCTTTGGGTGACAGCCTGGAAAGTGTTTTTTACATAAACTTATTTTAAAAATGTTTAAAATTGTATAAAAGTTCATAATTAATAGTGAAATATCATGAATTTAGTTTAGACATCATTTGGTTTAGACATCATGTTTGTTAAATTTCTTTACTTTTACTGCATAGTGTAGTTGTTTATATTTACTCTTTTGTATTTGCATAGTTGACATGCCTTTTCTTTCTCAACCTTTACAATGTGTCTTTTTATAATATTTAATTTGTAATTTATTAAATTCCTAAAAAAAATAGAAGATTATTGTTATATAAATAATAAACTTATAAATTTCTTTCCTACAATGAATAACAATGAAATTTATTTGTAATTTTCCCTAAACCTATAACAATTCAATTTATAAATCTAGTAAATTTTAATAAGACCTTCAGTTTCTATCTATGGATAATAATATTCAATAAATTCTATCTTAGCATTTGGTGTGCTGGCTTGGCCATGACCTTAAAAATATATTATTATTATTATTATTATTATTATAAATCGAACTGAAATGTTGAATAGTAAACTTATGAAATTAAGGAGGACCGACTTGTTTTAGAAGTACATTTAATTCATTCTAATGGAAATAACTATATAAATTTACATTGATTTTCAAATGTAATTGAAAATACAAAATATTAATTTATTTTAGGATTAAGCTTATTAATATTATTAATAATAATTTACTAATAATTATATTAATATATAATAATACTTTATTAAATTTATTAATAAAGTATTAATACTATTTTATTAATATTATTGTCATAATTATAGTCATTAATAATTTTATTAATAAAATAGTATTAATACTTTATTGTTATTATACATAATACATTTAAAAATATTAAGTAATACTAATAAAAATAATAAACTTTATTATTATTATAAGTAATTAATTATGTTATAAAGGGTTCTTTAAGAGTACACATGTTCTTTATATAATGATTATTAATTAATATTAATGCTTAATCATGCTAGTAATAATGTATTAATAATATATTAAAGTGAATGATTATTAGGATTTGGATTATTAAGGTTAGTGTTGTTAGAATTATTAAAAATAATTAATATTAAAAGGGATATCAAATATTATTATTAGTTAAAAAAAATAATAACTATTAATATTATTAATACTACTCTAATATTAACCACATTAATACATATCAATAGTTTATTAAATTTATTAATAAATTATTATTAATGCTTTATTAATAGTAAAAAATATAAGCATTACAAATATTATTAATACTTTTTTGTTATAATACATTAATAATTATTAAATAATAATAATAATTAAATATACTATTAGTTATTATGAATATACATAATTAGTTATATTATACAAATGATTCTTTAAGCATATCTACGTATATTATACATAGATACCCTTTAAACAATAATTAATAATTAATATTAATAATTAATCATATTAACAATAGTGCATTAATAATATGCAAAGGTCAAATGATTATTAGGGTTAGTGTTATAAGACATTTATTTGTTTTAATGATTTGAAAATATGATTTAATGGGTGTGTGGAATTTTTATTTTTAGTATATGGGTTTTAATAAAAGTTCTATATGTGCGTGTCTATGTGGAATTTAATGAAAATGTTTTAAATGGGCGAGGGATTTATTTTGTTAATTCTTCCACCCATGAAAAATAAAATTAATTATATATATATATATATATATATATAT